>JAKSZP010017329.1:0-124674 GCA_022478985.1 Massospora cicadina
AATTACAGATCCTCCTCCTATAGTTAATAGGGTAGATGAGCGCACCCAGGACCTCTCCTGCAACAAGGGAATACCTGAACTTACCTCACAGCCAATTGACTCCCTAATGTACATTGATAAACCATCTAATGATGTTATGAAGTGGGTTGTGAAGATGTTGGTCATTGCGTTTTAGAAGGCCTAGGAGAAGTGGAGGTACCCAACAGGGTGAACTCTGTGAGGGTGGTTATGGCTAAGATACTCCACAGAACTTATTTTCGTCAAGTGCTGAGGGGTTTGGAGATTAATAATACTGCTAGTGACGCCAACCAGCTCATTGCCATGCTGACCCGATCCACCCAGATGTGTATACCATGCAATCTATCCATGATAAGTACCCTGAAACTGCCAAAAGACTTGCTTCTAACCTTCATATATAGGAGGTCCTATCTCTTCCTCCAAACCTGGGGGAACCTTAACCAAAGTGGAGGTTGTTGTCAATGGAGTACAAGTCATAGCTATCCTTAAAACTAGAGCCCTGTGAACGTTGTGTCATTAAAGCTTATAAAAAACTAATTTGCCTCTGACCTCGACTATACCCAAGGGTTTGCACTGTTGGTTCAACCAGTACTAGTGCTATTGGGGCCTACTCATCTTTATCATCAGATTTGGAAAACTCTAATTTTCAGCCTCAGTGGTGGCTTTAGCCATTATTACCTATGATATTCTCATTGGTACTCTGTTTATACTTGAGTATTACTTGATCATCAACCTGAAATAGGGCTATCTCTCCATGTTTAGCTATGAGTTCTCCTGATTCTGGCCAACAATGAGATGAATAAAAAGGAATACTCTTGCACAGTTGAGTATTCCTCCGCATTATCCCTACAATACATAAGGGTGGGGAAGAATACATATAAGCTGCCTAAATCAGTGGACTCCCTAGAGGGTATTCCATTATATGCGCCTGAAGATGTTTCAATTAAGTCAGGTGAATAAAGGGTTATTGACACTAAGTTTACCTTACGAATCCCCCACAACTGTCTGCTGCACCTAATCAGCATCAATGTAGTTAGCTCTAGAGCCTCAAGTAATGTCAGGCTTAATAAACCAGCCTATTAGAAAGCATATCAGTTTCTAGCTGGGGAATCTCACCAAGAAGGACATAGTTGTAAAAAGAATTAGGAGATCAGAAGAGAACTTCTGATTCCCATTAAGGACATCAAGCAAGTTCACTGTATTAGACCTATGGCTGATATAAGCTTACCCACTGAACAATCACTATTTACTCTGCCTACTGTTTAAATCTCTGATAAACTGATCCCCGCTGAGCTTGACAAGGTCCAGACATTACTGGAGTCCTATAGCGATATCTCTTCTAACTCTGATACTGGCTATATGTACATGAAGTATTGGACTCATATCATTGATGTTGGGATGCTCGTCCTATCCAATCCAAACCCTACTGTAAATCAAAAGTTGAGGAGCTACAGATGCGGATGAAGCTCAACAGCTGTTGGACGCTGGGTTGCTGGTGCCTTCCCAAAGCCCTTAATCATCCCCTCTTCTACTAGTAAAGAAGAAAAATGGAAATCTTTTGTGTTGGGATTTTTGCCCATATTCCCAGCCTGCTAGATTATCTGGAATTGCTGGGGAAAAATTCCCTAAGGCGAAGTGAATCAAAATTCAGTTGGCCTGAGTTTCAGAGTAACTATGTATGGGGGATTTTGGGATATTCTCCTGGTTGTATCTTTTGGGGATCAATCCAGATGAATACTTAAAAGTCTCATTGGGCTGAGTTGCCAATGAAATAGGGGCATCTGATAGTGATTAACTATCAGTTGTACCAATTGGGATTGGTTGGGTTTCATCATTAACTGACTGGGATTGAATAGCAAGTTGTGAGGCAAGTGATGCCGCCTGCAACTAGAAAATTGATTGGTTGGTGCATGACCTGCCTAAATAGGTAATAAGTTCAATTACTTAAGCAGGTCGCTATCCAAATATGGTTGGTTTGCTTGGATCAAGAGGAAAATGTTAGGGACACGTTTTATGACTCTTTCCTTTATAGGTCTTGAGAATGTCCAAAGTCAGAATCCTAGCCAGGATGGGGAAGACCATCGCTACTGAGATGAGGATGGGTGATTTAATGGAAACGGCTGCTGTTTCATTGAAGAGGTGCCAACTGAGGGTTAGACATCCAAATTCCCCACTATATATTCCCTAGGGTTCACTATAATAAAATACAGATAATACAGGAGATAATAACAGATAATTTTAGTTATTCAGTTCTAAGTTATCCATCTTGTATATAGTTTAAAGAGTAAACTATCATCAGCTTCCTTTGTGCTGTTCTGTCTCAAGGATATTATTGCTGTGTGCAATAATTGGCAGACTCTTAGAGAGAAGAGTAAAGATCTGAGCGGGGGATCTAGAGAAGAAGGAGTCACAATCAGGGATAGCTGCCAACTGTGTGTTGGACTGAAGAGACTGTCACCGGGGTATCTCAGTTAAGATTGGGTGGACAAGAGCAAGGGAACAAATCCCTACGAGTATGACATCATGAGTATTTAATTGGGAATACTGGCCAAGCGTTGGGCCAAAATATAATAATTGATACTCAACTATGGATAATAGTCTCCATACTAATATTGATTAATAATTCATTCTACTATACAACATGACGAAGTGCATGAGGAAACTGAACCTGTTCAGTAAAAAGGTTATTAAGGCTGCTTGCTGATAACAACTTAAGTGAATTTTTACAAGTTGGTGCTCACTACAGGAGTAGTTGATTTTAGGAATTTATAATGATGTTTTATGAAGATGTTTCCAAATTTGGAAATAAGTTATTGAAGGAAGTTATTGAAGATAGAACGTGAAGAAGATCACGTTCAGTGGCGTTCACCCAGCTCAGCAGTGGAGCTTTGAGTGAATCAAAATGAAGATACTCAAGTTCATGAAAAAAAACTTGCAGCCTAGATATGGAACTATCTAGTGCTGCAAGGAAACCAGTTCCACCGGAAATCTACTTTAGATGAAGAGTATCACCAGGGCCAACTCAGGTTGGAATTGAGCCTTCTGGAAATAGTCTCAAGGAGCAGCAGGATCAACCCAGGTTGAAATTGGATCTGCTTTAAATAGTCCTGAGGAGTGAGTGTTTAGATGAGGCATTTAATGAAAAAGGAAGCAATCAATATGGAGAATTGGATTGGCATACCAATGAAGATATGAAGACAAAACAGGAAATGATTAATTCAAAATAGTGGATTGATCATTTGAATCAATAACAATCAATTAATGGTCAGAAGTTTCTGGAGACGAGTTTATCAATTCAGGAGAAATTGGATGAAGATAACAAGGCCAGAACGACCTGTGTAATTAAGGATAGCCACGAAGGCTAAAATCGTTTTCAGAAAAAAACGATCTGGACAATCAGATGAAACTGTTGGCTAATGAGATAAGAGGATTCAAAACATCAGTTGCCGAAATAAGGGATGAAGTTAGGACCAGTTGGACCAATAACCAGTCGGGATAAAAGCCTAATATTCAAGAGTATTGCTAAAAGTCAGCAAGTGTAGCCTATACGAGAAGAAACAGAGTTGCTGGTCATATAGTGAAGAAGGTCAATACTTATTGGAAGTATTGAGCCTAATAGAAATTAGTTTCAATGTTCCCAGCGGACCTCTGAACCATTAAATGGTTATGTCCTGAGATTTTGTTCAAATCCTAGAAGAGTACCACTAAACCAAATGGTTGGTTAAATCTTAAGAGAATAAGATTTTGAACCATTATAACTGGTAGGTTTAAGTACCTAGGACCAAGTTTTGATGAAGGGGAAAAGAAGGATCTCTGAGCTTTTTTGTAGGTTGCAAGTCCCATTGCAAAAGAAAAATTAAAAAAAATTATATACAATATAAAAATATAAAATATCAATTTTATGGTCTATAAGTTTTGGACCTAAGAAATGATGAGAAATGCTGGCAGCTGAACGGAAAAATTCCCCTCTCAAATAGATGAAATTATCAGCTGGGGTAACTGAGAGCATCAACCTATTAGTTGATCAAGAGCATCTCGCTGATCTGTCAGAAGGCCAGTAAGAGATGTTCAAATTATTCAGAAAGTATTAGGAAGTGTTCGCTTAGGACTACCACTATTTGGGATGCACATGAGACGTGATCCACAAGGTTGACACTGGGGAAAATTTGCCAATCAGGATGAGACCAATCTGATGATCAAAAGCCACCAAAGTGGTAGTGGAGGATGAAATCAGCAAACTAGTTAAGCATGGGCTTCTAGTTCCATCATCAAGTCTCTGGGCAAGTCTGATTCTGATCATGAAGAAAAAGGATGGATCCAACTGGGTGGCGATTGACTAATGAAGGCTGAATAAAATTATGAAGAAGGATTTGTATTCCCTACCAAAGATTGATGATGCTCTAGATCATTAAGGAGAAGCGAAGTATTTCTCCACAATGGATCTGATCTCAGGATATTGTCAGATCAACTTGCCAAAAGAAGACCAAGAAAAGTGCACAATTATTACCGCACAGGGGCTATACCAACCGATGAGGATGCCCCAGGGTCTATGTAATGCGCCTGCAACGTTTCAGAGGGCCTTGGATGCGATATTGAGCAACTTGGAGTTGTTATGAGCCCTGGTATATCTGGATGATATAAACGTGTTCAGTAGGACGTTAACTGATCACCTACGCCACTTGGAAGAAGTATTTAAGCGACTGTTCACGTCTAACCTGAAGATCAAGCCAAGTAAGTGCCACTTCTTTAAGAAAGAGTTGGAATATCTGGGATTTGTAATCAACTCCAGTGGATTGCAGCTGCAAACCCAGAAGATAGCAGCTATAGAATGTATGGCTTTACCAAAGAGTGTCTGAGACATACAAGTGTTCCTTAAAATGGTCTGATAATATAGAAGATTTATTTGGGACTTTGCTTGAATAACTGTGCCATTATTCCATTTATTAAAAAATCCAAAAAAAGGTTTGTATGACTGAAGAGTCCCAGGACTCCTTTGATGAGTTACGCCAGTATTTAATAGATTTGATGATTCTGAAGTATCTGAATTTTGATCAGGAGTTTATTATTCAAACCAATGCTTCATTGATGGCAACCGGCGCCATACTAAGCCAAGTAGATGAACTTGGGGACAAACATCCGGTGGCATATGTGAGCTGGACACTCTCAGCCGCTGAGAGAAACTACACTGTGACTGAGCGGGAATGCCTTGTGGTCATTTATGCATGAAAGTAGTTTCAGGTGTACATCCATGGGACGCACTTTAAGGTGGTGACGGACCACTCTTTGCTGCGTTGGATGCACAATTTAAGAGAGCCAGAAGGACGACTGGCCTGATGGGCACTTAAGCTCCAGGATTATGATTATGAGATTGTCCACTGAGTGGGGGCTTCTCACCAGAACGTGGATGGCTTATCACAGTTACCAATGGTCCAGATGGTATACCCGCAGGCAGATGAGCTATTCCAGAGAATTGTCAACAGAAAAATTGGGAACAAGTTCCAAGAAATCTAAGGTGCACTTTAGAAAGCAATGGAAAACACTGAGACCGTGGATGGACAAGTACTTAAGATGATCAACTGGAAGCGGTTATTATTCCCAAAACTGTTAGAAAGAGCAGCTATAGTGCAAGCAGCTCACAAGGTTGTCAGGCATGGAGGCCTGAGGAAAACAACTGACCATATTCTCCAATACCATTACTGGGAATCCATCAACTAAGATGTCGTGGATTATCTAGCTTGTTGTGTGGAGTGCCAGATGCACAAACCACATAATAATACAACTGGATACTGACTGGTCCACCCTGGATTTTCTTGGCACATGGTTTCCATTGATGTGATTGGACCGCTGTTGACGAGCACAGAGGGAGTCAAGTACATTTTAGTTGCCATCGACCATCTGATGAGATGGGTTGAGATGAAGGCCCTAACAAAAGTAGACGCTACCAGTACTGCGAGAATCATCCTGGATCAAGTAGTATACTGGCATTTATGTCCACAGGTCCTGCTTAGTGACAATGGGACCAACTTCACGTCTCATGTGAACCCAAGATTAAATGAGATAATGGGGATCAGAGGAGTTGTGTCAGTACCTTACCAGCTGGAGACGAATGGACTGTTAAAATGGGTGGATGGAACGCTGGCTGTGATGCTGAGGAAGCTGGTTGCAGGAAGAACTTCTGCGTGGGGAATGTACTTGAGTTTGGTAACCTTTGCTTACAATATTAGTCATCATATGGCAACGGGAAAGACGCCGTTTGAGTTGTTATACAGAAGAAAAACAGCATTGCCACCAATTTTATATTTGGTGGTGGAACCTACGTCAGGGATGAGTACCAAGAAATATTTGAACCGACTGACAAATATCCTGATCAATATGCAATTGCAAGCATTTTATACAACCTTGAAGAAAAGGATTTGAGCTAAATTGATGGACGACAAGAACTAACTGGCCTCAGCAGAAAATCAAATAGGGGAAAGAGTTGCCTATTGCAATATGCATGTTTTTGGAAGAAGAAACAAATTAGATGCATTGTGGTCAGGTCCGTTCAAAGTGATCGCCAAGATGGCAACTAATGCTTACTCCTTTAAGAATCTCTTGGATGGAAGAGTTGTGAATTGAGTCCATGCTAAGTATCTAAATTTATGTATCAATGAAAAAATAAAAGAGTTCCCAAAGGACCAATGAACCATTAAGTTAGTTATGTCCTGATGATTAGGTCAAGTCTGAAAAAAGGACCCTTGAACCAATCTAAATGATTAAGTCCGAAAAAGGACATCTGAACCATAGGAAAACTGGCAGGTTTAAATACCCAGGACCCAGTTGGGGGGAATAAAAAAGATGTAGGTTGAATTAAAACAAGGTCAAGTCCCATAGGGAAAAAGAAGAATAAAAATAATAAATTGATAAAAGATATTGTGGATAAAGATTATAAACTGAACAGAGAAAAACATGGTATAAATTTTATAATTTTTTATTTTTAATAATTGTCCTTGATACAGGGATGATTCCGCCTATGTCACCTCTTGGGGGAGGGAGGATGGATCACAGTAGGAAGGAACAGCCTGTCAAAATTGATATGAGATTGGATGCTAGTGAGGGCTAGACCTACATAAAACCACATTATTTGAGCGGACGCTGAGCCCTGTGAGAAAGTGACTAGGGGAAGGAAAATTAAGATATTGGATGAAGCCAATTGCAAAACCCCAGAGCAGGGAGGAAAGCAACAGTATAAGAAGAGGCAATTGGCAAATAACCCCGAGTAATCCCAATAAGATACCAGAGCTGGAAGATTAGTTCTGAACGCCTGACGACGGGCTTCATCAAGAACACCAGGCATGTGGGCCATCAACGAACAAGGGATGCTTGTTGGGGGTTGCCAAATCATGCCCCCTGTCAACGCCATCAGTGGAAGCTACCGATGGGAAGTGCCAGAGAAGAGATAGTCAGGCAGGGAGCAGATTGCATCCTGCAAGTGACAACTACGGGCTTCTCAGAAGCTAAAGCTTAATGAACAATGGAACATGGCTGAGGCTGGAAGCTTCATGGACCAACTTTGAAGAACTTGGCCAGCAAAGTGAAAAGCATAAGCGCAGTATTCCAATCCATGATGTTATCAAGATCAGAGGGATTCAGCGCTAGGGTCAAAGCCTCAGTGACTTGGGCCCAGAGTTCAGTGTAAGGGAGCTCAAAGTGAATACTGTTACCAATGGTGAGCTCAGAGACCAGAACAGTGGGTCTGTAATTTTGCCCGAGTTGGAAGAGGAACTCAGGAAGCAGGTCCAACCTGGCAAGAAATGAGCGATCAAGAGAAAATGGCATATTCTCTGGAGCATCTATGACAATGGTCAGTGCATCAGCAAAATGAGCTGAATCCAGGAGAGTTTCAAAGTCCAACTCTGTAATTGATGGCAGAGGAAGAATTGGCCAAGAGTTGTTATAAATGATTGCAAGCCTAGTTTCAGAGGGATTAGTTACTATTTCCAGTAATTAAATGGAAGGACTAGCTGCTGGCGCCAGACTAGGCGTATGAGTTCTGGAAGAACCATAGAAGAGGTTCCGCTGAGCATCCCGACTCATCTGCTAGAAGAAATGGAGGTCTTGATAAGACAAACTATTCAGAAGCTGCTGGTATTGTGACTCAGAATTTGACATATGAGCTGGATGAGAGGGGGGATGTCAGACTTATATGGAAGTTGACATTATGCACTCTTCAATTCATTAAGCTCCAGTTTTGGAGAAATTAATCTCAAACTTAATGGAATAAGCTCTCCAAGGAAAGAATTAGGAATGACTTGAGCCAGAGGTTATAAGAGAAATAACCAGGTCAAATAAAAAAATCATTCTTAATTGAGCAACAAAACAAACATTAATTGCAAAAGTATTCTGTCTAGGACGAGGAGAAAATCAGGAAATCAAGGACGCTGGACCAAGAATCCTGAGTATGACGGTGGGTCATATACTCTGATGGGGGGAACCGGATCCCAGGACTAATTTGTCATGAGTAAATCGATCAGCCCAGCATGACAGTAGATTGTGGGGACTGCGCTTTGAGAAGGTGGTAGCGAGGAGGAAGAGGAAGAACGCCTTATGCCAAAGGTCATCATGAGCAGCGTTGAGCATTAACAAGTGTACTCCATTTGAACCAATGAAGTATTTGACCAAGTGTTTGAAGCAGTGTTCTCATGACTCAGTCCTTTTCTCGCTGGAAATCTAGGCAAGAGGGGGGATGTGTTGGTATTTTTGTCCTATTCCCAGCCTGCTAGATTACCTGGAATCGCTAGGGGAAAATTCCCAAAGTGAAGTGAATCAGAAATCAATTGATCCAAGTTTTAAGGTATCTATGTTTAGAGATTTTGGGATATTTGCCTGGTCATATCTGCTGGGTATCAATCCAGACAAATACTTAAGATCTCATTGGGCGGAGTTGCTGACAAAAAATGGCATCTGATAGTGATTAGTTACCAGGTGTACCAATTGGGATTGGTAAGGTTTCATCACTGACTGATTGGGAATGTATACCAAGTTGCGAGGCGAGTGATGCCACCTGGAACTAGCAAATCAATCAGTTGGTGCGTGACCTGCCTAAATAGGTAATAAGTCCCATTACCTAAGCAGATCGCTAGCCAAATATGGTTAGTTCGCTTAAATCAAGAGGAAAACTTTAAGGACAAGTTTTCCAACTCTTTCAGTTTTAAGTCTCAAGATGTCCAACAATGGAATCCTAGCCAGGATGGGGAAGACCATCGCTACTGAGACAAGGATGGGTGATTTAATGGCAACGGCAGCTGTTTAATTGAAGAGGTGTCAACTGAGGGTTAGACATCCAAATTCCTCACTATATATTCCCTAGGGTTCACTATAATAAAATACAGATAATACAGGAGATAATAACAGATAATTTTAGTTATTCAGTTCTAAGTTATCCATCTTGTATATAGTTTAAAGAGTAAACTATCATCAGCTTCCTTTGTGCTGTTCTGTCTCAAGGATATTATTGCTGTGTGCAATAATTGGCAGACTCTTAGAGAGAAGAGTAAATATCTGAGTTGGGGATCTAGAGAAGAAGGAGTCACAATCAGGGATAGCTGCCAACTGTGTGTTGGACTGAAGAGACTGTCACTGGGGTATCTCAGTTAAGATTGGGTAGACAAGAGAAAGGGAACAAATCCTACAGTATGACATCATGAGTATTTAATTGGGAATACTGGCCAAGCGTTGGGCCAAAATATAATAATTCATACTCAACTATGGATAATAGTCTCCATACTAATATTGATTAATAATTCATTCTACTATACAACATGACGAAGTGCATGAGGAAACTGAACCTGTTCAGTAAAAAGGTTATTAAGGTTGCTTGCTGATAACAAATTAAGTAAATTTTTACAGTTGGGTAGTTATAGACTACTGCAAACTGAACAACCTCACCAAGAAGGATAGATATTCTATCCCCTGCATTGATGATGACCTAGCCCAACTCTTCTTCTTTAACTTCTTTTCTGCTATGGGCTTGGCTAGCGGTTATTGCAATTATACTTTTCTCCCTAAGATCAGGAGAAATGCGCTCTTATTTGCAGTGCAGGTCTCTTTCCAATCTACTCAACTACCACAAGGGCTGTGAAATGCACCTGCAAATTTCCAGCAATCCATGGACCACATCTTACTGGAATTGAAGTTAAGTTGTGTCATCTTTTATCTCATTGACATCACAATGTTTCCAAAACCTTCAACAAACATCTTACTAACCTGAAGGAAGTGTTTTAGCGCCTACGTGAGTCCATCAAGTAAAAACCCTCCTTTGCACCCTTTTTCAGAGAAAAATTAAACTTTATTGGACACGCCATCTCTTGAAAAGGAATCCAACCCAAGAAGGATAAGACTGAAGCCATAACAAAAATGCCTTCATCTCAAAACCTCCAGGGTATCCAGGTATTTCTATGCATAATGGGGTATTACCATCAGTTCTTCCCCAAGATTACCCAGTTCAGTGAGTCCCTCATCCGCCTCTTGGCTAAAAACATTCCCTTACATTGGGATGCTGAATAAAAGGCTGCTTTTGAGACCCCTAAGGAGCTATTGCAAAGAAGGCCGATCCTCCGCCATCCTGACTATGGCAAGCCCTTCATGTTTTTCATGGATGCCTCTGATTACGCCGTTGGAGCTATCTTGGCTCAATTAGATGAGCGTGGGGTCAATTATACCATGTCATGCTTCAGCAAAATGCTCTCAAAGGATGAGCGCAACTACAATGTCACTGAGAAAGAGTGCCTCACTCTACTGTTCTTTGTTAAAAACTATTGGCCATTCTTATATGAGACTTCATTTAAAGTCATTACTGACCACGCCACCTTGAAGTGGTTACAGAATATGAAAGATCCCACTGGACAGTTGGCTCTCTGGGTGTTGAAGCTCCAGCATTATGATATGACTATTATTAAATGGGCTGAAACTCTCCATATGAATGTTAGTGGGTTGGCACGGCTGCCTGTCCTCCACTTAGACAATAGTGAAGCTGAGAGGTTACATGACCTCCTAATGACTCCTGATTCATGGTCTAATGAGGATGAACCAATACAAAAGATGCTATCTTGGCACTCCCATAACACCAATGTGGATAGTGGTAGTTATAGAAAAAAATAGGGTGATCTGGTTAGCCCTATCTCTGTCCCTTAGAGTGAGTCATATGATCCTGGAGTCTCACACCATCATGGCGCATGGAGGAGTATAAAAAACATATGAGTGGGTTAAAAAATGCTATTACTAGGAAGGCATCATAAAAATCAGTGTCAGACAATTAAAAGTTCAGTTATGTAATAAAAGTGTTTTGGTTAATAATAAGGACGAAATCGGCCAAAAGACCTGGCTGATTATCAGTAAAGCCCCTTGAATTGGAACAATAGTTTATTAATAATACTCGGCCAAATAGCTCAAGTTTAGGGGGTCAGATTGCACTGACCATGTGGTGGAATCAGGGGAGTACATCCGAGGTTCCTCCCATCCCATTAACCATTTTAATAAGCCACCTACACGTGGATCATCCCCTTTTGTAGCCTTGAAGGGTTCCTCCAGGAGTAAAAATTAATCTCAAGGTGCTTGGTTCAGATATATGATATGATTGCCTAACAGACTGGTCCTACCTACTATTGACCCTTCCATGGCCATTCCGTTAAAGCAAAGCGAGTTTTAAGAGTCTAATAGGTCAAAACCTCGTATTTTCTAATTTAGATAATAGCAGCTTATATTAACTTTCTAATCCACCTCACTTTGAAGCTCATATCATTTATATAATAAACAGTGACCTAATAATAGTATTCCTTTTCTTACCTCTCCAATTAACATAACAAAATCCTTAAAAACCCACTATTTACTAGTGTTATAGTTTATTTATTTTTATATATGTGTTTAATTGAAATCCCCTAAAGAAATATCCTAGCGTTAAGAATAATATTTCTCCTTCAATCATATTTTTAAATTCAGGTATCAAAAAGCATCAGAAAGTTTATTAATCTCTTGAAACCCAAAAAATGGTATTCACTACAGGGGGCCTGTACACCACAACATAATTACCCAAAAACTGGAGGCTGGTGGAGGGATTAACCCTCACAACCTTCCTGCTTCCGCTGAGTCCTGGCTAGTTTAATGAGAACAACAGTTAGCCAGTGCTTTGTCTCGCCTTAAAAGGCTTGAGCAGCGCCCTTCTCAAGGCTCTCATGGGTCCTCTAATATTATTAGGATCCCCTCTCTGAGACAAGTTCACACCAGGTGAGGGCAGTATTACCTCCTTCCTTTAAGTTATGAATCTGCGATGGAAGGAAAAACTGACTTTCACAAAATCCAGTACATTCTTCCCTGCTTGAGTCATATAGCTCAAGAAATAATGGTCCCCAACATTCTCAACCTCAGCACCTGGGCGGAGATTAAACGAGCGCTTATTGAAGTGTTTTCTCCATGCAGAGTTTACAAAGGCGAAAACAGGCCTCAATGCGCCTCAGCCTAAAAAGGGGAGAATCAATTGCTTCATTTGTTGATCGATTTTATGCTGAAGCTCAGCCCTTGGTGCTCACAAATATGCTACTTTTTGATGATGCTCTTGCGGCCATAACTGCTTAGCTTCTCGCCCTACTATAGCCCAACATCTTTATTTTTTATTAAGTGTCACCTCCAGACTATCTGAGATATTAAGGATGCTCTTCTGGAGGATGCAGATATCTATAAGGCTCAAGCTACTTCAGCGTTGAGTGAAATCCCCTGGTTTGGACCATTGAGGAGTTCTCAACTGAAGCCTCACCAAAAAATGCTATGTTGACCCCTATTCTGGTTGTCACCTCGAGGCCAGCACCTGCAGCGCAGATCAAACCTGATCTTCCTCTTCTCTGCAAACCTGACGTTCCTAATCTATCAAGTCAGAGTGCATTATCATCAATGGTTTGGCACTCCATGCCCCCACTTTGTCGCTAAGATCATCTTTTGCCATCCAAACAGCCTCTCCAAGTGGTTCAAAAGCCTAAATTCCCACCTCAGGTGACATGCGCCCCCACCAACAATGGGTTTAAGTACTGGTTCACTAAAGCTAAATAACCTGTTTCCCCAAAGCTCACTGCCGCTGATCAACCCAAAACTGGAGTAGTTAAAGCATCATCTCCACTAAGTTATTTCCTCCAGCCAACTCTAAATTGAAACCTGTAGTAATGAAGCAGCCCAAACCCCCTACTTTGAAGGTCAAAAATTGAACCATGCCAAATTCAACGCTTCCCTCAAAGTTAATGGGGTGGAGGAGCAACCCCAGGACCTATCCTGCCATGAGAGAGGCCTGAACCTACCTCACATCTTATGGGCCCCCTAATATGCATTGATAACTCCTCTGATGATGAATCTGAAGGGGGTTGTAAAGATGTGGGCCATTGTATTTTAGAAGTCTCAGATGAAGTGGAAGTACCCAACAGTTGAACCCTGAGAGAGTAGATATAGCTAGGATACTACTCTGAACTTATCTTCCTAAGTGATGAGGGGTCTGTAGGTTATTGACATTGGTAGTAATGCCGACCAGCTCATCGTGAACTCATCCAATCCGTCCAGAGTGTGAACACTTTGCAGCCTATCCATGAGAAACAGCCTGAGACTTCCAAACGACTTTCTTCTACTCTCTGTTTAAGGAGGTCCTAGCTCTTTCCTCCAACTTAGGTGAAACCTTAACAAAAGTGGAGGCTGTCATTAACAGAGTAAGGATCACAGATATCCTTGACACTGGATCCCCAGTAAATGTTGTGTTTTCAAAACTCATCAAAAAGATTAAGTTGGCCCCTGACCTTGACTACACCCAAAAGTTTGGCACTGCTAGTCTCTCCAACACATGTGCTATTGTGGCATACTCTTCTTTACTTATCCAATTTGGGAAACTTATCTTGTCACCCTCGCAGTGGCCTTAACTATTATTATCTATGATCTACTAATTGGTACACAGTTCATGCTGGAATATGAAGGGGTCATTTACTTTAAGAAGAGTTATCTCACCCTGCTTAACTACGAAGTTCCTCTGATTCTGACTGGTAATGTGCTTAATAAAAAGGAGTATGCTTGCACATTTGAGTATCCCTCTTCCGCCTTTTTTAGCACTAGGTGGTCCCAAACTACAGGGGGATATACCAAACGATCCCTCTTCCGATTTATCCCTGCTATACACCACAGCAGGACGAAACACAAAAATGTTGCCTCCATCAGTAGCTGCTCTAGAGGGTATCTTTTTAAATACGGCTGAAGAGGTAGTCATTAAGGCGGACAAACAAAGGGTAGTTGACACGAAGATTATCATTAAAATCTCCCACAACTGTCTATTGTACCTAATCGACATAAATGGAGTTAGCCCTTTAAAGCCCCTAGTATTGCCAGGAGTACTAGACCCAGCTTACCAGCGACCAATCAATCTCCTGTTGTGGGATCTCACCAAGAAGGACATGGTCTTTAAGAAGCCTCAAGAGATTGGAAGAAGCCTGCTTGTACCCATTGAGGACATCAAACAAGTGCACTGTATTGGATCTATGGCGGATATGGGCCTACCTGCTGATCAATCGTTATATACTCTTCCCACTATTCAAACCTCTGATGATCTAACCCCTGTAGAGCTTAATAAAGTTCATAGTTTATTGGAGTCCTATAAGCACATCTTCTCTAACTCTGTGACTGACTATGGTTACATGAAGGGTTGGACGCATACCATTGGCGTTGGGGATGCTCGTCTCATATGATCTAAAAACTACTGTAAATTAAAAGTTGTGTGTGATGGGCAGAGTCGCGTCAATACACAACAAATGAATTGGGCATTAAGAGCCATGTTACTGAACATACTAGGGACAGGCCTGCAGAAGCTCATCCCTGAACCTGACTGCCATGCCTCGTCATTTCTATGTATTCTTGTACCACTGTCTTCATGACACTGCACATCAACAGCAAAGTCTGGGACCAGGAGAGGTCCAAGAATGATGCCAACGTCACACCAAGATCACTTTTTGAGCTCATATTTATGATTGGATCCAATTAATACTTAAAATAAAATAATACTTTTTAGCAAGAAATTTTTCCTTTATTCGATTTCTGTTTTTCCTTGTAGAAGATATAACTGCCCTTCAGGGCCGTGACATCCTCCCCTAAATAGTGCCCCACTAGTATGGAATAAGATCCTCCTTGGTTAAGCTCTAATATGCACCATCCAACACATCATTTGCAAAGATTCCTCATCCCACTGGATCACCATCCATGCCATGCATAAGACCAACATCATTCCGTGGATGCAGTTTGGGTTCAGGATGGCGAATTTTCCCAATTCTGACCTTCCCGAGTTTGATGCTTTTTGGATCAGGTGGCGTTTGATCTGAACGTGACCCTGATCCAAAGCAATGTACATATCAGGTGCCTCCTGATCCGTTACATTACCCCCCTGTAAGAACCAGAACTCCATGACCTTCTCCAGGCACCGTGCACTGTCCTCCTTCATCTACCACATCGCCTCCTCCACCAGATAGCCTTTCCACTTCACCAGCAGTTGCTGCTGGACCCTCACCCATTTTGCATCCAATATACCATTCCACCTAGTATCCTGGAACATCCACTTCCCTAGGGTTCAGCGGTTCTGGACATTATGGACCTATTCCCTTGAACGCTTGTAGCTGGGAAGCGTGAATCACCAGATGGGCTCTGGAACATGTTGGCAAGCTTAACTCAAAGGCTACTCAATTAATGGCTCAGATGATCTGGTATGGGCCCAAAAACTATGGTCCCACCTTATGACTCTTGACTGGGACAGCATAGTTCTTAGCTGCCACCAATACCCAGTCCCCAGGCTCAAACGTTGGATCCAATGCCCTTTGTTGATCTATATGTTGCTTCTGCTGAGTCACCACCTGCTCCAAATTACCCCATAACTTCTTCCCAATATCTGACATGGTACATACCATCTCATCTGCCCCCTGACACACTCCGCCCTCGGATCTCCCATTTGATCTGGGGTTGATTCCATGATTTTTAAAATGGCGAAATTCCCATTGAGGACTTGGAATGATTGTTGTAAGTGAACTGGGCCATCTGAACCCACGAAAGCCAGTCATCCTGCTGATAGGACACATAACTGGAGATACTGCTCCAGTATCTGATTCACCCTCTCCATTTGTCCATCATATTGAGGATGGTAAGCTGAGGACCTCCCAGTCCTGATTTCCAAATTCCTCAGCCAACTCGACCAGAATTTTAACGCAAATCATGGACCTCAGTCCAAAAATGCTTTTCTCAGGTAAGCCATGCCAGGAGAACACCTCATCAATGAAAATACTCACTGCGTCCTTTGATGAAAAACACCTGGTGCATGGGAAGAACTCAGCGTATTTGGTAAGTCTATCCACGACCACCATAACATCATCCTTCCCCTGCACCTTTGGGAGACCCATGATGGAATCAGCACTAATTGAGCTCCAGGGGGCCTGTGGTATCAGCAGTGGATTTAAATTACCCGATGGTGGTTTTCTTGAGGGCTTCTCCCTCATGCATATTAAACACTCCCACACAAACTTATTGACATCCTTACACAGACCCAGCCATGAATGCTCCCATTGCACCAATTCTACCATCTTCTCCACTCCCGGGTGACCTGCCAATGGATGATCATGCGAAGCCTGGATTACCTCCCATTGTAGCGATGGGATGAGCACCCATTTGTGAGAATTGTGGTATAGCACCCTCCCCTCTTCATGAAAGCCTCATGGCGACCATGTGGCCGACCCTCCATCATTTCATCTTTCAGCCACTGGGTGAATTCCGATTTCCTTTGCTTCTGGAAGACTTCCTTCCCCAACTCACTTTCCTTATCCTCTGACATCGCGAATTGGTCCAGTTGGAACATCGTGGCCATATTAAACTCCTTCAATTCCTCCTTCTCATAATTGAAGCCCCCATCTTGACTCAACCAATCTGCTATGACATTCGATGCTCCTAGCCTGTACTCCACCTTGAAATCATAACAGATCAGCTCCACATGCCATCTGACATGTCGCTGGTTCATCTTTCAGGGTTTGTGATAGTACTCCAATGCTTTGTGATCCATCTAAATAACAAAAGGATGCCGGGCATAGAGTAGGTGATGCTGCCATTCTCACAAGGCTTCCATCACTGCCAACAGTTCCTTATCATATATCAGATAGTTCATTTCCATGTGGAGCATCTTATGGCTGTAGTAAAACATGGGGTGTTCCAGCCCGTCTTCCCCTCCTGAAGCAATGCTTCCCCCACAGCATAATTCAAGACGTCCATTTCCACCACAAATGGCCTCCTGGGGTCCGGATGGGCCAGTACAGGCACAGTAAGTAACTTACTCTTCAGTAACTTGAAAGCCTGTGCTTCTTCCCTTCCCCATAAAAAATGGGGCGTCCTGTGTTAGACGCATGGTAGGTAAGGCCATATGTGAAAGATCCTTCACAAACTGATGAATGAAGTTTAATTTTCCCAAAAAACTCTGCACCCCCATATGATCAGTGGGGGCCTTCCATGCCCACACCGCATGCAGCTTATCTGGACATACTCCCAATCCATTCTGAAAAATCACGTTGCCTAGGAGTGTTACTCAACTTCAGTTGAATTCACACTTGAAAGGCTTCAATCTCAAATCCATCTAGCCAATTTCCTCAGAACTTTTCAGACATCTTGGACATGATTCTCCCAGGACTGTGAAAATACTAGGATACCATCTGTCAGACATTTACCTTTGCAGCTTAAAAATAAGAATGTATTAGGTCGATTTTCACTGAAAAAGGGAAATGTTGGCCATTTGCAATTCTCTGATACCATTGTGAGCGATTCAATGAGATTTTTGACAAAAAAGTCCAAAAATACCCTGGCTGATTCTCAGTGGAACCCTGTAAACTGGGGTAACACCAGTACGGAACCCACATGTGCACTTTTTGTAAAAACAATTAATTGAATTTCGCAGATCACATGACATAGTTTGGAAACCAATGGAAGGTACTCCCCCAACCAGCACCAAGTCCTTCATAACACCTGTGCGGGGGCCACCCCCTTTTATAGGCATGGCGTTAGGCCCCTGAGGTGAGAATTTTTTTCGAATGGAGATTGGTTGGGGTACATCAAGACCTTGCTGCATGGGTATAGTTTGACCAAAAACCTAACATCCGCTTTACCAAAACTAGTTAACTCCCCCACGATCTGATGGGATTTTTTCACATATTGCTAATTTGGAATGCATTTCAGCTATTCTGAAACTATCCCCAAATTCCTTCCAACCTTCAAAATCAGTATAAATATTAATCAACAAAAATTGGAAAGGATCATTTTTTGTTTACCACCCGCTCTCCTAATAAAAATGATAAAACCTAGTTTTTATTAGTGAATTTTTATTTACTTTTATTAAAACTATTAGTGAGATCCAGTGGCGTAAGCACCAGCGAGCACCATCAATATGGATTCCTACAAAATGGTGCTCACTACAGGGGATCCCTGTACAACAAAACTAGTTGCTCTTGAAAAGCAATTAAAAAGCGCTTTGTCTCGCCTTGAGGAGTTTGAACAGCGCCCTTACAAATATCCTATCAAAAACAAGTTCACCACTGGTGAAGAGAGCATTGCTACCTTCCTGTACGTATATGAAGCCGCTAAGGATGGTGCCACAGACAGGCAAAAAGTTCGTCACATCCTTCCTTGTCTAAGCTGAGTAACTCAAGAGATGATAGTACCCAACCTGAATCCTGGGTACACATGGCCAGAGGTGAAGAAGGCTCTTCTAGCTGAATTCAGATCAAAGCAAAGTCTATACATGAGAAATAGGCCTTTATGCGCCTTAGCATGTATGTTGGTGAATCAACCATCACTTTTTCTGAACGCTTTTACCTTGCTGCACAAAGGTTGTCAACCTCAAACATGCTTACCCTTGATGATGCTATTGCCTCCCTGTTAACTGGGCTAGCCTCTCAGCCCTCTCTAGCCCGACATATCATCTCAGTGAAACGATATTTTATGAATAAACGTGACATTAAGGAAGCTTTGTTAGATGTGTCTGAATTCCAAGTATGTGCCACATCATAAGAAGCTGAAGTGACATCGTTGGATCTAAATTTCGAGGAGCATTCTTCTGTTGATCAATTGGAAGTGAGGCCACCTGTGCCTATCTTCCCTACTAAACCTGCTCCCTCAGTGCGACTTAAAAAGGTTGTCACTCCTTTTAATGAATTAAAGCCCTGTAAGGTTAACAACCATACACCCACACCAGCGCACTAAAGCCTCTGTGCCTTCCCTTCCACCCAAGCTGGATAATGCGTCTTCTAAGGCTACCCAATCCTCTGTAGCCATACCTCTACCTCCATCGCTGCCTTACCCATTGTTGCAAATACTCATGGGGAGGAATCTGAGGGGGGTTGTGATGACGTTGGTTATTACATATTGGAAGCTCCTGCAGAAGTAGAAGTGCCTGATCATTTGAATGCTGGAGGAGTAGACCAGGCCATCATACCTGAGAAAGCGTATCTCAGCCAAATTCTAGAGTGTCCAAAAGTTATTGACACTGCTAGTGATGGTGAACAATTCTTAGTTGGATTAATTCTCCCTCTTCAGCGGGTTCATCCCATAAAATCCATCATGGATAAATACCCGAAGACTGCTTGAAAGCTAACCTCCACCTTCCAGCTCAAGGAGGTCTTAGCTTTGTCACCTAAATTTGGAGGAACGCTCACTAAGGTTGAAGTGGTCATTCAAAAGGTCCAAATACTAGCCATCCTGGACACTGGATCTCCAGTCAACGTGATCTCCCCTAAGTTTATTAAGAAAATAAAGCTAGCGCCTGACTAAGAGTACACACAAGAGTTTGGAACCGCTGGTCTCAACAAAACTCGTGCTATTGGGGCATACTCTTCCCTTCCCATACGAATTGGGAAGCTTATCCTATCAGCCCCTGCTGTGGCTTTGGACAACAACGCATATAATATTCTCATTGGCACTCAATTTATGATTGAGTATGAAGGAATAATCAACATGAAGCAAGGGGTCCTCTTGTTACTCAACTATGAAGTCCCTTTAGTCTTATCCAATAAAGAGCCCAACAATCATGAATACCCTTGTCTGATCAAATACCCCTTCTCAGCTATAACCTTGCCTTATACCACTTCCGGGAACAACACAAAGAAATTACCCAGTTCAGTGGATGTTAGGGATGTTATCCCTTTCTACGCTGCAGATGAGGTCTTGATTAAGTCTGGTGAACAAAGAGTGGTTGACACTAAGATCACGCTTCAAATCCCACGTCATTTCTTGTTGCATCTCATGAGTCTAAAGGTGTTAATCCCTTGGAGCCTTATGTATTGCCTGGAGTATTAGACCCAGGATATCAGAGGCTAATTACCTTCATACTGGGAAACCTCACTGGGAAGGATATGATCATACAGAAACACCAGGAGATTGGCAGAGGCTTCCTACTCCCTGTAGAGGACATAAAACATATCTACTCCATTGTCTCTATGGCGGATTTAAGCTTACCCATGGACAACATGATGTGTACCTTGCCAAATGTGCATATTTCGGATAAGCTAACCCCAGAGGAGTTGGAGAAAGTTCATGCCTTGCTAGACGAATATAGTGTCATCTTCTCCAAATCAGATACCAACTATGTCCACATGAAGGGCTGGTGCCACTCCATTGATGTGGGTGATACCCAGCCCATGAGGTCCAAACCCTACCGTAAGTCAAAAGTGGAAGAGCAACAAATGAGGACAAAACTCCAGCAGTTATTAGATGCAGGGTTGCTTGTTCCTTCACAAAGCCCTTGGTCGTCACCTCTTTTACTAATTAAAAAGAAAAATAGAGGTTATAGGATAGTAATGGATTATTGTCAGCTAAATAGCCTCACTAAGAAGGATAGCGATCCTATCCCTCATATTGATGATGCCCTGGCTCAACTCTCTGTATTTAACTTTTCTCCGCTATGGACTTGGCTAGTGGCTATTGGCAAATGGACCTTTCTCCTCAAGATTAGGAGAAATGCGCTCTTATTTGTAGTGAAAATATTTTCCAATCTACTCAACTACCACAAGGGTTGTGTAACGCACCTGCTCATTCCAGCGTGTGAAGGATCACATCTTTCAGGACATCAAGTTAACTTGTGTCATCGTCTATCTTGATGACATCACAGTGTTCTCCAAAACCTTCAACGAACATATTGATCACTTGAAGGAGGTGTTTCAACGGTTACGTCAGTCTAATATAAATTTGAAGCCCTCAAAGTGTACTTTCTTCCAAAGGAAATTGGATTTCCTTGGCCACTCCATTTTGCAAAGTGGTATTCAGTACATGCAGGATAAGGTCGAAGCCATCTCAAAAATGCCGCCCCTAAAAATCTACTGGATATTCATGTAATTCTAGGGATGATGGGGTATTACCATCAGTTCATCCCTAAGTTCACTCAACTCAGTGACCCCCTTGTCCGGCTTGTAACCAAGAATACCCTTTTTTATTGGGGTGATGAACAAAAGGCCGCTTTTGAAGCAATGAAGCAACTGTTACAGCAACGTCCAATCTTACGGCATTCTTACTATAATAAACCCTTCGTCTTATTCGCTGATGCCTCAGACTATGCCATTGAGGCCATTCTAGCCCAACTTGATGAAAATGGTGTAGATCATCCTGTTTCCTATATTAGTAAGATGCTGTTAAAGGCGGAATGCAACTACAATGTAATTGAGAAGGAGTACCTTACTGTTCTGTTAGCTGTGAAGCACTACCGCCCTTTTCTGTATGGAAACACCTTCACTGTAGTTATGGACCATGCATCCCTAAAGTGGTTACAGAACATGAAGGATCCTACTGGTTAGCTAGCCCGCTGGGCTCTCAAGATCCAGCCTTACGACATGAAAATTGAACACTGTGCTGGAACCTGTCACTTGAATGTTGATGAATTAACTTGGCTACCAGAGCTTCACTTGCATAATAGTGAGGCAGAGAGGTTACATGACTTCTTAATGACTCCCAATGAATGGGAGGATGAGGATGAGCCTGTTCAGAAGATGTTAGCTTGGCACTCTCATAACACCAAAGTTGAAAATGGGAAGTTGTATAAGCAGGCGGTGACAAATTGGATGACTTACCTTCGGCCCTTGGAACAAGTACCTGCTATACTAGAAGCTCACCCCATCCTAGGTCATGGAGGAGAAAAGAAAACTTATGTGTATCAAGGACCGATACTATTAGGATGGAATGATGGAGGCTATTGTCGACGTCTTGGAAGCTTTCCTTGTGTGCAAAAATCAATCCGGTTTTAAGACTAGATACCAGTATCAACCTACTACCCCTCAACAACCATTCCACGCCATTAGTTTGGATGTAGTAGGTCCCCTTCCTCAGTCTACTCGTGGAAACAAATTTATCATAGTAGCTATTGACCATATCACCAAGTGGGTGGAAGCAGTGGCTCTTCCTGCTCAAACTGCCAAGGCCACCACCACCTTTTTACTCCAACACATTTTCACACATCACGGCTGCCCTCAAGTACTACTCTGCGATAATGGTAAGAACTTCACCTCCAGAGTAATCAAAATCCTAGCCACATCTATGGGAGCACAACAACTCCTCAGCTCCAAATAACCCCTCCACAAATGGGACCGTGGAAAGAGCAAATGGGAAATTGGTTTCTATTCTTCAGAAAATGGCTTCCTCCAATCCACTTCACTGGGATCAATTCCTACCTAGTGCTATTATGGCCTACCAAACAGTTATTACCAGGTTTTGAAAATGTCTTTTTTCCATGTCTTGTATGGGCGGGAACCAGGACTACCTGACCTCTTAGTCAAAGATTCACATTCTCTAGAATTGAGGAACCCAATAAGGTCATGAGAAGATTGGCTTAGCGCATCATTCAACTCAATCTGAGGCAATGGCCAGTTTAGCAAAATTGTGACTAAAGAAGGCCAAGTGGCAAATGAGCTCAGAACCCCCCTGCCTACATTCCAAGTGTTTGACATGGTTTTATATTACCACAACTGCATCACTCCTAGAAGTGATATGCTTGGAGCAGGTTGGGAGGGTCCCTTCAGATTCACATACAAGAAAGGAAATTAATATCCCATTAAGTCGCTAGCTACTGGTTTCACTATTAATTGCGTACATGGCTAATTCCTCCAGCACTACTCGCCCCCCAACATTCTTGAGATGGTTGATATTGGACATTTACCTTTGCAGTTCAAAAATAAAAATGTTTTAGGTCAAGTTCAACTGAAAAGGGGAAATGTTGGCCATTTGCAATTCCCTGATACCATTGTGAGCTATTCTAATGAGATTGTCAATGAGAACAACCAAAACCCTGGCTGATTCTCAGCGGAACCCCATAACTGGGGTAACACTAGTTTGAAGCCCACACAGGCACTTTTTGTAAAAACAATTAATCAAATTTTGCCAATTGCACAAAGGACTTCAGGGAAACCAGCAGAAGGTACTCCCCACCAGCACCAAGTCCTTCACAACACCTGCGCGGGGGCCACCCCTTTTATAGGCATGGCGTTAGGCCCCTGAGGTGAGAATTTTTTTCAAATGGAGATTGGTTGGGGTACATCAAGACCTTGCTGCATGGGTATAGTTTGACCAAAAACCCAACATCCGCTTTACCAAAACTAGTTAACTCCCCCACGATCTGATGGGAGATTTTCACATATTGCCTAATTTGGAATGCATTTCAGCTATTCTGAAACTATACCCAAATTCCTTCCAACCTTCAAAATCAGTATAAATATTAACCAATGAAAACATAAAGGATCATTTTTTGTTTACCACCCGCTCTCCCAATAAAAATGATAAAACCTGGTTTTTATTAGTGAGTTTTTATTTAAAATTATTAAAAAGTTTTGTAGGAGTCAGCGGCGTAAGCACCAGCGAGCACCTTCAAGCTGGATTCCTACATCATCCATATAAGCGGCACAGCATTGACCAATCATTCCTCCAAGATTATGGTCGATCATCTGCTGGAACACCGCCAGAGTATTCCTCAGCCTAATTGTAATCACATGATATTGATACACCCCCAGGTGGCACTTAAACACTGTGTATTGCTGGTGCTCCAGCCTCACCAGTACCAGATTGAATGTGTCTGTGAGGTCAAATTTTGTAAACACCATGCATCTGGTAACCATTGGGAGAATTTCATCCAACAAGGGAATTGGATATGGATCAGGCTCAGTGACCATGTTAATACATTGGAACTCCATGAATGCGCATAATTTGCCACTTGCTTTTGGCACTAGTAAAACAGTAGACACAACTGGAGACATAGAGGGCTCAATTAAACCTTTGTCCAACATTCATTTTCCCATGGCCTTACAACGCTTCCTTGGCCCATTTGTTAAGGGCGTATACAGGGCACCCCTGGGAAGCTCCATCCCCCCTTTGTGACGAACAGGCTCTCTCCAGTATGCAACAAATGAATTTGGCAAAAGAAGCCAAGTTGCAGTCCATATAGCTGAGACTACACAAGAGAGAAACTTCCTGCTATGTGCATTGAGGCCACGATAAGTTATTAAACCATGTAGGATAGTAGCCAGAATGCTGGTTGACAATAGTGCAATTTGTCCCGTTGACAAGGAATAGAGAGAAGCTAAAGCCTGTGCCAACTCACTATCATCATACATGTTGAATCCTGTCATACATTAAGATTTTAATAAAAATAAAAATAAACTTATACTTTTAGTTTAATTGTCTGCAGGATTGAGAAGACAAAGTTAAAGAATCTAACTTGATTTACTGTATTATATGTGCTGGAGAATTCTAGGCAATCTCATGGTTTAAAAAAGCTTGAAAAATTAAAAAAATGCCTTGTTTAAAACCTGAGCTTAAATTAGTACTAATGGGGTTTCAAACTTGAAAGTTTTCAACTTTTGGCCTGCTTATGATATCCAAACTCCAGATTCTGACTATTTTTTTAAAAAACTCCATACTTTATTAAATAAATTTAAGGGAAAGTAAGAGGGAAGGGTGGAATATAGGCGATTTGGCTGAGGGTAAAAAAGACTGGGGATTCAGGCCGCTAGAGTTCTAGCACCTCTATCCATTGCTGATCAGTGATCGCCATTGCTAGCCACAGTTCTAGTAGCGGCAGGCTTACAAATTATACTATTCTAAGATGATTAGTAGCTTCATCTCATGCAATAAGCAATCTGGCGGGGAAAGCCAAATGCGTGGTCTTATAACACCTGGGGATTATGCACAAGAATTTTGAGATCTGGTGGAGCTGATCAGAGATAATCCAAATGGTCTTCTATACCAAACCTCTGTGATGGGGGCACTTGTTGCTCATAACCTTGACGACGAGCGCACAGTGAATTACCCATACACAATACTGGTAAATGAAGGCTCATAGTTGGATCTGAGCCATTCTCAGGGTTTTTGTAAAGAACAGGTCCTGTGATGGATGTATACCTGGAGGCAAATGATCGCCTGATAGGATGTATTGCATCGTGTACCAGTATTTTTTGAACACAGCACATTCATAATAGTGATGTGCTATGTCTGCTTCAAGTTTGGTCCCCAATATAGAGTCACCCCAACCTTGGTTGGTCTTCAATTGATCATCTTGGTTTGGTGATTGGATATTTGGGATTGGCTGTTGATGCATTGTCAAGCTATGGCCCCCTGTCAGAATGCCTTTATTGGGGATTATACTTAATTGCATATTAGGCATTCTGCCCAATGAGTTACTCATGCTACCAAATCAATTTTGGTTGGGGACCATTCACCCCCCTGACTGGGCTGTTTCAGGGTTAGCACCCAACTTGTTCTTCACCCAAATACGCTGAGCTGATTCAGTAAGTTTCTCCATATTGGAAAAAACTTTTTATTGCTTGACTCCATTAGTTTGAATTGCTGTTTTTTGTTATTCAAATCTGAGTCAGTTTTGGATCCTACCAACACCTCATCTGGGTTTTTTTCTTTATTGACAAGAGTTTTCTCACCCTGAGAGACCCCAGTCCCCCCTGCTGATTGAGGTTCACTGGGGAATATTCCCGACTCCACTGTTCTTGGTATTGGGCCTCACTCCCAGAAGGTTGCGTTTGTCATCTGGGTGTCAGTGGGCATTGATCCTAAGGAGTTGACCCCATCATTTGCGCTATTCATTAGTGTTCTGTGACCCATCTCCATGTTTGTTTGTTTCATAGTCATTCATGTCACCAGTTTGTTACTTGGCGCATATGTGGTGGAATGCCCAGCCCTGTTTCTAGTCATGTTGGGGCTTGGGCCATCGGGAAAGTCGGCAGATGGTTCATCCATCTCAATGAACTTGGTTTTATTATTAATAAAACCCACCATCAGCGTGGGCAAGTCGTCCATTTCTATGTGCTGCACACAGATGGGCGGCTTGCCTTCCCTACGCTTGGTTGGTTGGCCTTTGTTCACTGTCTATAAAACTGCAGTGTGGTATGGCAGTTGGTTGCTCTCTCAATTCTTGTTCAATTCACTTTTTGTTATAAAAAGTGATATTTGTGAGACCCAGATTCTGACTATTGGACTTAAATGTATTATTGGAATTACTATTCATATCATATTTCCAAACTGAACCATCTCAAATTTGATTAAATCTCATGGCTGAACTTTGGAACTCTTTCTCCGTACTCTTATTGGTAGCCCTAAAGGTAAGGATCATATGGCGGTCAGGTAGGATCTTGACCGTTACATCACCCCTGAGAGGTGAGATTTGAGCTTACAAAGAAGTTACTAATTTTCTGAGGGAAATGAGTACACTATTCCTCTGATTGCCAAGTTGATTCTTTGACAGGATAACCAGACCATTCAACTAAGAAATACCGCCTCCCTTTCTTAATCTTAGAGTCCAATATCATTTCAACCTCAAATTCATCACCTTCTGAATTCTCTAGATTTACTGGACCTGGTTTTTCTTGAGATCTATCTTCAAACTTCCTCAGCTGTGAAATATGAAACACAAGATGAGCTTTTGATCCTGGAGGAAGATCTAATTCAAATGCCACCTCATTAATAGGATGAACAATTCTGAATGGCCCTAGCCTATAGGGGCCCATCTTCCGTCATCTGACTGGCAGTGAGTAATTCTTTGCATTTAATAAAACCAAATCCCCTTTCTTTAGCATAGGTCCTTTAGAACGTCTCTTATCATCCTTGAACTTTTGATAACCAATGGCTTTTATGAGGTTGTTCTTCAAAGATTTAATGTTCTCATGAATGCCCTGGACCAGACTGTCTGCAGCTGGATTGATTCCTTCTACCTCACCTTCATATACCCTAGGGTGCTGGCCATGATTTGCAAAAAATGGGGTCACACCCGTAGATGAGTGGACATGGTTGTTATAAGCAAATTGTGCAAAATGGATCCAACTTACCCAGTCATCTTGGCACGCTGATGTGTAGCAACGAAGGTAGTGTTCCAAAATCTGGTTGATCCTCTTAGTTTGCCCATCATATTGTGGGTGATATGATGAGGAACGGCAGGGTTTAATTTTCAAATTGCTTAATAAATGTTCCCAGTATTAATATATAAACTGAGGTCCGCGATCTGAGACAATTTCATCTGGGATGCCATATCTGGAGAACACTTCTTCCATAAAAATCTGTGCTGAATCTCTTGTAGTAATCTTCTCATTACAAGGGAAAAACTCAGCATATTTAGTGAGCCTATCTACCATAACCATAATTGAATTAAACTCTTTTGTTCTAGGTAAACCAACAATGAAATCTACACTAAGTGATGACCATGGCCTTGAAGGTATCTGTAAAGGCTTCAGTTTCCCCTGGGGTTGTTGGTGTGAAGGATTAGATCTTGCACAAGTTAGGAATGATGAAATATACTTCCGAACAAGTGTGGTTAAACCTGGCCAAGAATTGTGACGAGCTATAAGTTCAAGCGTCTTTTCAACCCCAGGATGACCTGCCAAGGGATGGTCATGGCAAGCCTTAACTTCCTTAAGTTTCAAACCTTTAGAAGGGATCCATAGCAAAATCTTGTGGAAGATAACTCCATCTTGTAGAGAAAACTCACGGTGATCATCTGACTTAGTACCCTCCTTTAGTTCAATAAAAGTTTTCTTCCAAATTCTGATGTTTTCTGGGCTCTATGTACCTTCTTCTTGAAGATATGAGAACCTTCATCAATCAGCTTCTGCTGTGTCATATCTTTAACATAAGTCTCTAAATCATCTTTGGCTTTTGGGTTCAGTGGGTATACTGGGCTACCTTGTGGTAACACAGCACCTTCCTTGAAATTGAATAAAAATGCTAGGTGGCTTGTAGCTGGTAATAAAGAGGTCCCTTTTGTCCCAAACAAGTGTGCATATTTCCAGCATTCTTCAGGAAGATGTTCATGTGGGTTGTTCGCCAATTCTACACTCATTATTGAAATGATTGACTTATTTACCTCAAACGCTAAAGAAACCGGCTCATCATTTGATGGATTGAGATTTGCTTTATGGGAGCTTAGATCAAAAGATGGGGAAAAACGATACCACCATCTCATACCCAAGATCATGTGGTAAGGTAAGTTTCTTAATACACTAAAGTCCTCTTCAAATGAGTAGTCCTTTTGATACAGGGTTAGCAAGGAGTCCGTTTTCCAAACTTTTGAAATCTTGGTGGCATCTGCCAACGTTACTGTACCCTTTTGGTAGACTTTTAGACCTAAGAATTCTTCTAGCTCCATGTCAATATAATTTTCACCCGCCCCTGTGTAAACCAATGCCAACATATTGATGGACTGTATAGAAAACTCTTGTTTCAGTGTAAAGGGAATTAAGATATAAGGATAAGCAGAAGTATGATGGTTTAATTTTTGAGATGGAATTTCTTATCACGAAGACTGTATACAGCATTCTTTGAATTTTCTGGTGCTTGAGCTTGATTTGGCTGGACTTTGAGATCAGTTCGCTGGTTAGATAAAGGATATCCCTTATCCTTTTTAGACTTAAATGGTTCTGAACTTGCCCTACAAAACTTACCTGACTCCTCCATTGAGGTAGCAAAACGTTCCTCCTCCTTATTGGAATTGATCATAACTAGATGTCTCTCCACTTGTAGGGCTAGGGTGAGCTCCTTTTCAAAACTATCTGTTTGAGGAGATGCCACTAATGACAAAAGTAAATCTTGATTAAGATGTTGACGGAACAATCTTGGGATTTTTGACTCTGGTACTCTGGCCGCCTTAGCCAATGGAGTGAACAAGCGGGCATATTCATTGACTGAATGGGGACCTTGTCTCAAAGCCAATAATGCAGCCCATGCTGCGTCCTGAGCCTCATCAGGAGCAGCGGCCTGCTCCACCAGATTTAAACATTCCTCCAAAGAGTTAGGGAGTAAGGTCTGCATATCAATAAGCTGAGATAACCAAACAGCCAGATGGTCTGGAAGTGCCTATAGAATGGTTTTAAGTTGGTTTGGAAATGAAATGAACCACCAGCTGCTAATGTAAGATGAGCTTGAGGTTTCTCACGCATAAATAACTCTTGAATCAGATTGAATTCTGAGGCTTCCAAGCTCATCAATGATGATTTACTAATCTCTTTTCCAGCCCTTGGATTTGAATATCTTGTACTCTGTTGACTTCTAAACATGCGGACAATTTCATGCATGAGGAAAGCTAAGGAGAACACAACCATCAAAACTGTGGTAGTGTGACTATGCCAGATAGGGATCATTCTCACTTCTGGTTCTGTAGTTGTTCCCCAAAGTACTGAGAAAAATTGTTAGAACTTCGTTTAATATGACGAACAGACTCTCTCCAGTATGCAACAAATGAATTTGGCAAAAGAAGCCAAGTTGCAGTCCATATAGCTGAGACTACACAAGAGAGAAACTTCCTGCTATGTGCATTGAGGCCACGATCAGTTATTAAACCATGTAGGATAGTAGCCAGAATGCTGGTTGACAATAGTGCAATTTGTCCCGTTGACAAGGAATAGAGAGAAGCTAAAGCCTGTGCCAACTCACTATCATCATACATGTTGAATCCTGTCATACATTAAGAATATAATAAAAATAAAAATAAACTTAAACTTTTAGTTTATTTGTCTGCAGGATTGAGAAAACAAAGTTAAAGAATCTAACTTGATTTACTGTATTATATGTGCTGGAGAATGCTAGGCACTCTCATGGTTTAAAAAAGCTTAAAAAATTAAAAAAATGCCTTGTTCAAAACCTGAGCTTAAATTAGTACTAATGGGGTTTCGAACTGGAAAGTTTCCGACTTTTGGCCTGCTTATGAGATCCGAACTCCAGATTCCAACTATCAAACTTAAATGCATTATTGGAATTATTATTCATATCATATTTCCAAACTGAACCATCTCGAATTTAATTAAATCTCTTGGCTTAACTTTAAAACTCCCTCTCCATACTCTTATTAAAAGCCCTAAAGGTAAGGACCATATGGCGGTCAGGTAGGACCTTGACCGTTACACCCTTGACCTGGAATGAAAATGTAAAAGATCCCATAGGGGAAAAGGTGAGTCTCCAATAGGGCCAAATACATAAACAAAGTCACTTTATTTGGCTGGTAACGCTACCTCCTGCATCCCACCAAAACTCCTGCACCCACTTGGGACTTTGCTCCCAACCTCCATCTTCCACCTCATCTGGGGCCCAATCTGTGGCGTCAAGGTAATTATCTTATGTTTCAAATCTATCTGGGGCTGGAAACGATGCCACCATTGCATCCCCAGTACCACAGGATGGGCCAGGTTTCTGATTGCACAGAAACCCTCTTTCAACCAAAACAGGTCCTGCCAGATGACTACCAGGGGCTCTAAACGCCATGATGGAGCTCTCCTAGACACATCGGTGAACACCACCTCCAGTCCCCTCTTCATCTCCAACTTTAAACGTTCTGCTAAGATGAACTCCACATAGTTTTCTTCAACCCCTATATCCAACAGGGCCAGCAACTTCTCTGTTCAACCATGCAAAAATAACTCCACTAGAATAGATAACCTAGAAAAAGTGAAGAAGCAGATTTAATGTTTGAAGCTTTCTCAGATTGCAATCTGCAGGTAAGGTAGGTCTAGGGCTATAACTCTTCCTGGGTCCCTGACCTGTTCTTCCCAACTCCTCCCCATTTCCTTGGTGGAACCTCCGTGGATATTCCCAAACTTCTTGGGTGATCTCTGCCAACCTCCTCGACTTCTGCTGGCCACTGTGGGTGACTGGTCCCTTCCTGGGGACATAGAATCTTCCTGCCAGTTTTGCACCAAAGACAATTGTTTTTTCACCTGCACCGCAAGTACAATTTCTTCTGCCAATGAACTCTAAACCTTAGCAGCCACCATGGCAGCTAACCTATCCACTTGCAGCCCCTGTCTGAACATTTGCAATGATTGCAAATCTGAGAATCATGCTGCTTTTGCCAATGTATGTAAAATCCGCCCATATTCTTCAACCAATCCTTGGCTCTGACACACCATCAGCAAAGCTGACCATGATTCATCCTGCACCTCATCCAGGTAGGCAGCCCAGTTGTTTTAATCAACACATTCATCCATGGATCCTGGAAGGTGACCTTTTCCTTAACCAACTCTTGCACCCACCTGGCCAAATCCAAGGGTAGTGCTTCCATAATTTGCACAATATGCAGCGAGAAAGGGGTCTCACCTCTCGTTGCTTGAGCCAACTGCGCCTGAAAATGAAACTGTGACACCGCTTGGTGAACTTTCTCTAAAGCTTCTATGGGAAAAGCAGCCCGACCTTTTGATGATGTAGAACCTCCCTGTCATTCCTCCATTTTTATGGGTCCCATGCCACTCACTTGAACCACCTCTCTTATTATGAAGGATAGTAAGAAACTCACTATCACCACAGTCATCACATGGCAATACCATTTCTCCCCTCCTGGAGCTACCACCTCTTCCTGGGGCCCCCGCAAAACTGACAAAAAACTATTTAAGTTGCATTTAATGTAAAGGGAAGGTTTGCGCCAATACGCAACAAATAAATTGGGCAGTAAGAGCCATGTTACTGACCATACTATGGATAGGCCTGCAGAAGCCCATCCTTGAACCACCATGCCTTGTCATTGCCACATATCCTCATACCACTGTTCCCATGACGCTGCACATCACCATAAAAGTCTGGGACCAGAAAGGGCCAATAATGACGCCAACGCCACACTGAGCTCACTGGTTGAGCTCATATTTCCGATATGATCCACTTAATATTTTAAATAAAATAATATTTTCTTTTAACAAGCAAGTTTTCCTTTATTCAATTTCTTTTTACTTGTAGAAGACGCAACAGCCCTTCAGGGCCGCAACATCCTCCCCTAAATAGTGCCCTGCTAGTATGAATAAGATAATCCTCAGTTAAGCTCTTTTGAGCACCATCCAACGCATCATTTGCAAAGATTTTACATCATACCAGATCACCATCCACGCCATGTGTAAGCTCGATATCATTCTAAAGATGCAATTCAGGTTTGGGATGGCAAATTTTCCCAATTCTGACCTTCCTGAGTTTGATGCTCTTTGGATCAGGTCCACGTTTGGATCAAATGACACCTAATCCGAAGCAATGTATGGATCAGGTGCCCCCTGATCCATTACATTGAGGAGTTAAAGATGTGGAAGGAGCTTAAAAAGTTGTTGGATTCTGAATTGCTGGTGTCATCACAAAGCCCTTGGCTATCCCTGCTTCTACTGTAAAGAAGAAAAATGGAGGTCATCAGGTAGTTATGGACTACTGTAAATTAAACAACCTCATTAAGAAGGATAGTTATCTTAACCCTGCATTGACAACTCCCTAGACCAACTATCCAGCTCTAACTTCTTTTCTTTCATGGACCTAGCTAGAGTTATTGGCAAATGAAACTCTCCCCTCAAGATCAGGAAAAATGCGCTCTTATTTTCAGTGAGAGTCTCTTTCAGCCTGCCCAACTACCTTAAGGGTTATGCAACGCCCCTGCAACTTTCCAGCAAGCCATGGACCATATCTTGCAGAATCTGAAGTTAAGATGCATAATTGTTTATCTCAATAACATTATGGTGTTCTCAAATACCTTCAAAGAACATCTTATCCAAAAATAAGGCTGTGTTTAAGCGCCGACGTGAGGCCAACATCAAGTTAAAGCCCTCCAAGTGCACATTTTTATGGAGGAAAATAGAAAACCTTGGACACGCAATCTCTCAATATGGGATTCAGCCCCTCAAAGACAAGGTTGAAGCAATATCTAATTGCCTGCGCCATAAACCTTCATGACATCCAGGTATCTTTGGGCATGATGGGGTTGTTGGATTTTGGCATAGGGTGATGCTCGCTAGGTGCTTGTTTTGCAAAGTCCAACAATAGGGGAATTGTCCCACTAAAAATTTAATATAACTAAACTATAGAAACTTGATAAATGTGAGTTTTATAAAGTTTTATTAGGTGCCTCCAGGGATAAGATCAAAAAACGTCCCCTTGATATATAATTGATCAGTATTTAAAATGGATCAAGGGTTGGGGGAAATTTGAGAATAGATTTGGAATAGCTTAGACTAGTCCAAATTAGAAAATATGGGGAAGCAGCCTAATGAAGCTTGTGATACTCACTTCATTTAGCTGAACTATGGAAGGGGAATTATAATTGGCCAAAATGTACCCATGGGGTAATGCTTTGATGAACTTCAGCCAATCCCCATTTGCGAAATTTATTGCACCTTGAGGGGACCCCTGCAACGCCTATAAAAGGGGGTGGGCCCCGCATAGGTGCTTGAAGGCACCTGGTTGAGGCTGGTGGAGTACCATCCGATGGACACCCAAGGGTCTGCTGTGGGATCAGAGAAATCTGACTTTTCAATTTTTGGGTATTTTGCCCTTTTTATATTTGTACTAGTGTTACCCAATTAGCGGGGTTCCACTGAGAATTGGCCAAGGCTTTTGGACAATTTCCTTATTGTTAGTATTACTATTTAAATTGATATTGTTCTTGTGGACTAGTAAATGTCTGACATTTCCCCTTCTTGGCCTATTTGAATCCACACTTTATTATCTTGAAACTGGGAGGGAAAATGTCCAACATCACTCCCCTCAAGAACGTTGAGGGGCAGGCTTGGGAAGTAGGAATCAGTCATGAACACAATTAATAGTAACTCCAGTAGCCAGGAATTTGATGGAGTACTCCTCTCCTCACTTGTAAGTTACTACAAAAGGGCCTTGCCAAATGGACCCTAGTTCCTCCCTTCTAGGGGTGATACAATTGTGATAATAAAGCACCAAGTCAGATACTTAGAAGGAAGGAAGAGGGACCAAGAGCTCATTAGTGGCTTTATCCTCTTTTGTGACTGTCTTCACTAAGTTGGTCATTTCTTCTGATTGCAACTGTATGATATGCTAAGATAACTTCCTCATAGCTTGCTCAGGATCAGTCTTATTAGTGAAAGATATCTTTTGAAAGTAAAGCTGGAAAACCCAGGTTCTCGCCCATAAAATCATCAAAAAAGTGAAATTGTAAGGATCAAATGATAGCTGATGTGGTATTCCATAAGGGCACTGGGTAAGTACTGATCCCCAGTGGAGATGGTCTAAAGTATCCATTTTCCATAATTTAGAAACCAGGGTCTTGTTAGCTCTTTCCACGATACCATTGGTCAAAGGGTTTTAGGGGGCGAAAAAGAGAGGTTGGGTGCCCATGGAAGTCACAAGGATCTATACCACTCAGGAGGTGAAGTTTTTACCATTATCGCAGAGCAAAACTTGAGGGCAACTGTGTCAGGGTAAGATATATTGGTGAGGGAAGTGGCCGTGGCCTTTGCTGTCTGAGCTGGGATAGCCACTGCCTTGACCCATTTGGTAAAGTGATCATTCCAAACCAATATATATCGATTTCCACCTGTAGTTTAGGGAGATGGCCAACCACATTGAGACTTAATGTGTGGAAAGGCTATTGAGGGGTGGTAGGCTGATATTAATACTTTTTTTGAAGTTGGATTGCTTTTTAATTTTAAACAAGCATACAAAGCTTTAACAATGGTCTCCATAATTCCCTCCCAATAGTAGCGCTCTTTTACCCACTCATTGGTTTTCCGCAAGCCACTATGCCATAGGAAGGCAGGGACTACATAATGACAGGTACTTGCTCAGAGGATCGGAGATAGAGTAACCAATTCGCCCCCACTTTCTTGTATAGATGTCCATTATTCACCTTTGTGTTATGGGAATGGCAAGCTAGCATCATCTGAACTGGTTCATCCTTATCCTCCCAAGCATCAGGGGTCATTAGAAGATCATGTAGCCGCTCTGCTTCACTATTATATAAATGAAGAATGGGCAGCCAAGTGAACCCATCTACATTCATGTGGCTCGTCCCAGCTAGGTATACAATGCCCATGTCATAGTTCTGGAGCTTTAAAGCCAAGCGCGCCAACCGCCCAGTGAGATCTTTCATATTTTGTAATTACTTTAAAGAGGCGTGGTCAGTAATCACTTTAAAAGAGGGCCCATATATGAAAGGGTGATAGTGTTTAACAGCAAGCAAGACAGCCAGGAATTCCTTCACAGTAACTCTATAATTGCGTTCTGCCTTTGAAAGCATCTTGCCTAAATATGAAAAGGGGTGATTAACCCCATGTTCATCCAGTTGGGCTAAGGTAGCTCCAACTGCGTAATCAGAAGCATCAGTAAACAGTATAAAAGGTTTACTATACCAGGGTGGCGCAGTATTGCCTTTGCTGTAACAGCTTTTTTAGCGTTTCAAAAGCAGCTTGTTGTTCCACTCCCCAATAGAAAGGGGTGTTTTTAGTTAGAAGACGTATGGGGGGCTCACTGAGTCGAGAAAATTTGGGGATGAATTGATGGTAATACCTCATCATGCCCAAAACACCTGAATATCATGGAAGGTTTTGTGAGCAGGCATCTTGGATATCGCCTCAACCTTATAATTAAGAGGCTGGATCCCATCTGCTGAGATAGAGTGACAAAGGAAGACTAGATTTTTTTGTAAAAATGTACATTCAGAAGGTTTCAGCTTAATGTGAGAGGCCCGCAAGAGTTTGAAACACTTCCTTTGATGAGACTGGTGCTCATTAAAGGTTCGGGAAAAGTCGTTGGTATCATCTAGATATACAATTACACAACTAAGCTTTAGATCCTGCAATATGTGATCCTTTGCATGCTAGAAAGATGCGAGCGCATTGCACAACCCTTGTGGTAATTGGGTAGGTTGGAAAAGACCTTCACTGCAGATGAGCGCACACTTTTCCTGGTCTTGCGAAGAAAGGTCCATTTGCCAATATCTGCTAGCCATGTCCATGGCTGAAAAGAATTTAAACCCAGAGAGTTGGGCCAGAGCATCATTGATTAGTGAGATGGGGTAGCTGTTCTTCTTGGTGAGGGTATTCAGCTTGTGGTAGTCCCTAACTACTTGATGTTCACCATTCTTATATTTTATGAGCAATAGTGGAGAGGACTAGGGACTTTGAGAAGGCACCAGTAGCCCCGCGTCCAGTAACTGTTTAAGTTCCGCCCTCATCTGGAGCTCCTCAACTTTTGCTTTCCAATAAGGCTTGGATCAAATAGGCTTGGCATCACCAACATCAATGGTGTGGCACCAGCACTTCATATGCCCATAATCAGTATCAGTTTTGGAGAAAATGTCACTATAAGACTCCAGTAAGGAATGAACTTTAATAAGTTCAGCGGGAGTTAACTCATTAGAAATCTTCACATTGGGAAAAGCGTATATCATTTGGTCCATGGGTAGTCCCATATCTAGCATAAACCCAATATAATGGACTTGAAGGATGTCTACAATGGGAAACAACAGGGATTTTCCAATCTCCTGATGCTTCTTTACAACCATGTCCTGGTTAGTGAGATTTTACAGCAGAAGATTTATAGGTCGCTGGTAGGCAGGGTCAAGAACACTTAGCAGCAACTGAGGTTAAAAAGGGCTTATTCCATTAACACTTGTTAAGTGCAGGAGGCATTGCGGGAGATTTTCATAGTAATTTTGGTGTCTATCACCTTTTGTTCACCCGCCTTTACGACTACCTCCTCTGAGCATAAAATGGAATGCCTTCTGAACTATCCACAGAGTCAGGAAGCTTTTTTTGTATTTCTGCCTGATGTAGTATAAGTAAGGGTGAGGGTGGAATAAGGGTACAAACTACATATGTATATTCCTTCTTCTTAGGCTCATCAATTGTAAAGACTAGGGGAACCTCATATTTTAGAAGGGAGAGAAATCCCTGTTTCATAATGATTCCCTCATACTCAACCATGAATTGTGTACCAATGAGTAGGACATATGAATTGTTTTCCAAAGCCACCGCAGGGGCGTAAGTAGGAGTTTCCCAATTTTGTATGAGTAAGATGAGTAGGCTCCAATAGCTCATGTATTGTTAGGCCCTGCAGTTCCATACTCTTAAAAATAGTCCAGGTCAGACGCCAACTTGATTTTCTTGATGATTTTGAAGAGACCACGATCACTGGAGTACCACTTTTAAGGATGGCTAGAACGCGCACTTTAATGATAACAAACTCTATCTTGGTTATTGTGGTACCAAAAGTATGAGGGAGGGCGAGGACTCCTTCAAACGGAGAAGAAAGCAAGGCGCTAAGCTATTGCAGGGTAGTTGTATTTTATATATTGGAGGGTATGAACCTGCTGGGTGGATCTTATCACTGAACCAATAAGATGATCAGCATCACTAGCGTAACGGGCGGGTTTGTGCCAATATGCAACAAATGAATTGAGCAGCAAGAGCCATGTCACTGACCATACTAGGGACAGGCCTGATTAAGCCCATCCCTGAAATTGACCGCCATGCCTTTTCATTACCACATATTCTCATACCACTGTTTTCATGACGCTGCACATCAACAGCAAACTCTGGGACCAGGAAAGGGCTATGAATGACTCCAGCACCACACCAAGCTTACTGGTTGATCTCATATTTCCGATGTGATACACTAAATATTTTAAATAAAATAATTTTTCTTTTAGCAAGCAAGTTTTCCTTTATTCAATTTCTGTTTTACTTGTAGATGATGCAACTGCCCTTCAGGGCCATGACATCCTCCCCTAAATAGTGCCCTGCTAGTATGGAATAAGCTCCTCGTTGGTTAAGCTATTTTGAGCACTATCCAACACATCATTTGCAAGGATTCTAATCACACCAGATCACCATCCACACTGTGCATAAGCCCAACGTCATTCCACAGATGTAATTCAGGATTAGGATGGCGAATTTTCCCAGTTCTGACCTTCCCAAGTTTGGTGCTCTTTGGATCAGGGTTACATTCAGATCGAACGCCTCTCAATATGAAGCAATGTATGGATCATGTGCCTCCTGATCCGTTAAAACTAGAAGTATCAATCACCTCTAAAAACCTTAACAATTGTTGAAGATAAGTCTGTCATGGAATTATGGAAATATCAATGTTTTCTGGTTTCAATCTATCCAGAACCTGCACTTCCATTGGGGTCCCAAAACATAATAGCCTGCATCTTCATTACTCTCCTCAGACTCGTCATTAGAGGGATTTCAAATGACCTCAACGAGTTAAGAAAAGTGGGCAGAGAAACAAGCTTAATTTCTTCACAGGGGAGGGCTTTGTCACTCTCATCTACCCTTTTGGCTTTTGAAGGGAGCATCATGGATGGACCATCTAGTACTAAAAAAGGGAGCATCATGGTTGTATCAACTTTTGGGGAAACGTTGGAAGTGTAATGGCTCTACCAGTTGTGTCAGGGACTGGTACTATTTTATCTCAGTTTGTGATAGCAAGCCGTGAACTTGCTATCCCAGAGCTAAAGGTCCAGTATAACAAAGGGGCAGTGTGTACCATAGAGAGAATGGCAAGGGCAATTGGGCGGTTTAGCCATAAAGAAGGAGGGAATGCTTCAACCACTCCTATTTCTGTTAAAGCCAGCACACCAGCTAGTTTTAGACCTGGAAGTAATTTAAGAGAGATTTGTTAAGGTATAGGTGTTTCTGCACCCATGGTTATAGGTTTTATAGAATAATTGGTTGGACTGGATAGCTTGTTTACTATACGGTATATGGAACTATTATATTAAAAATATGTACTTAAAGGGTTTAGCATATGATAATATTTTATTGACCGCTAGACTAACCATCTGAATAGTCTAGTTTTATATCCCATCCAACTTCCTGGACTTTTCTAAGCTTACTTGATTTTTGAACAGAGCACTATAATTTTTATGAGCTTATGGGATTGCGCCTTGCATGTGATTTTGAAAGCAGTAGGAATTGTCTCAGTCTCATTGTAAATTTGTTTTGGTGCGATTAATTGACTCATTAACATTGCAATTAGGGTAATTATAGAGATTAATTGAATGAAACTCATTACAATCATGATTTGATATACAAATAATTGATCTAATTTCAGCACAAATCCTCTTGATCTGATGAATTGTATTTGAAATTTTATGAATTCCTCTAATGTCAGGCTTTACCCTGACAACATCCCACACCAGGGCTGAAGCTGCCTGCGAGGCCTTCTTCTTCCATTTCTTTAACAGATTGCCTGCATTTTTTAAGTTCTCTTCAGGCTCCCAAGTGCTCTCTTCTGCAGGATATCCAGCTCACTTGACCAGGAATTGCCTTGTACCACAATGCTTACGTCTTCCAATGATAGCCTCTACCTCATACTCTGGATCTGGACTATTAATAAGTGAGTGGCAGAGCTTTTAACTTTCTGATGAGGTAATGAACTACCATCCTTCTTGTACAAGAGTGATCGATGAAAGACATCATGAATTTTTAATTCTTAGGGTAGAGCAACTCTGTAAGCAACCTTCCCAATGACCTCCTTTACCTTATAAGGTCCTACACGCCAATGGGCTAATTTCTGGAATGGTACATCCAATGGAACATTGCAAGCATCAAATAAACTTCACTCCCAACTTACAACGTCTTCCCAGGAACTCTTTTTTATCTGAAAATTTTTGTAGGTCTGCACTGCTTGAGTTAAATTTGCTTGACATAATGCGTGGGTCTGATGAATAACATTCAGAAATTCTCTTTCTGATGGATTGTTCACTTCAGTAGTTGGCAGTGGTTTATCAACTCACGTCATAGCCATAGTTAGCCTTAAAAGGTGACATTCCAATGGAGGTATGGTCCATGTTGTTGTAATAAAACTGGGCCATTGGTAACAGCTCAACCCAATTATCCTGTTCAGCATCCACGTAACATCTCCAGTACTGCTCCAGCACCTGATTGACCCGCTCAGTTTGTCCATATGTTTGGGGATGATATGCAGTAGACAGGCATCTCTCAATTCCAAGATCTGACATAACATGCTTCCAAAAGCGCGAACTGAATTTTGAGCCTCTGTCAGAGATAACCTCCTTGGGTATTCCGTGATATAAAAAGGACTTCTTTATAAGTAGCTGGGATGTCTCTTTGGCTGTGACTTTGGTGGTCACAGAAATGAAGTGAGCCATTTTTGGGAAACGGTCAACTACCATAAAACTGAATTATACCCCTGAGAATGAGGTAGCTCAACGATGAAATCTAGGGTAACTGGTTCCCAAGGCTTATGAGAAAGCTTTAACGGTTCATTCTGACCTTCAGGATGGCCCCTCCTAGCCTTAGTACGCCCACAAATCTCACATCCAGCCAGGTACTTACTAACATCTCTAACCAGCCCAGGCCAGCGGTAAGTTCTCTGGATGAGAGTTATGATCTTATTTCGTCCAGGATGTCCAGCCATTCCTAATACATGGTATTCACATATTATTTTCATTCGTTGGGACCCTTTAGGCACATAAAGGCATTTCTTCCAACATACCAAACGTCCTTTCAGAGAGTATTCCTTGAGGTACCATCCACTATTCAAATCCTGACTCAGGTCAGCCTTCACACCTTGACAAAACGCATCTTCTTTCTGGGCTTTTAAAATATCATCTTCCCATCCCACTAAAATAATGTGAGAGAGCTGATCCACTTGGTTCCGTTCTTTTAGTAAAACCTGTGTGTTATATTCTGTAATCTCCCCTTCTGCAGGCATTAAGTCAGGGTGACGACTTAGAGAATCAGGGACCACATTAACCTTCCCAGACTTGTATCCAATTTCCAGGTCATAATCAGCAAGGGTAAGGGCCCATCTAGCTTGCCGCTGTTTTAGCTGGAGCGGAGTAAAGAAGTATGTCAGGTTTTTGAACATTCATGATCTTCACGGGGTGTTTTGCCCCACACAAGTACCGTTGCCAGTGTTTAAAGGTATGAACAATTGCCAGCATCTCTTTGTCATTGTGGGATCCGCCAATGGATGCCACAATTAATTTAAGAAAGTGAGCTATTTACTTTTTAATAAAAGTATAAAATAACACTTATTAAGGTTTTTTTATGTTTTTTATTATACAAGCAGGGCAAAACCAGAAAATGTCCCTTTCTCATTACTAGTTTTTCCTATTTAAATTAGTTTGACTTTTGAGACCAGGGGTATTTAAGGTAAAATAATGTAAAGCTTAGTTATCTAAATTAGGAAATATAGGTTTTTGGCCTATCAGATCAAAGATAAAAATTTTTAGAGGCAAAACTGACCCGTGTGGTAACAATTTGATGTATTGTATCCAATCACCTTTGAGTAAAATCTTTTCACCTTGGTGGTGAGCTGACTCATGTGGTAATGATTGGCTAATCCTTACCCTATCATTGTCAAGTAGAATTGTCGCACCTTGAGAGGGCTCAGATCTAAGTGGTAATGATTTTTTCATTCACACCCAAACATTGGTGGGTAAAATCTTTTCACCTCGTGGAGGTTCATATCCATGCAATACTGAACACCTCAGATTTGGCTGAGAAGTTGGAGTAATCCTATTATTAGTTTTTACCTTTTTAGGACAATTTTGATTATAATTCTTATTTCTCCAATAGTCAGGATTCCACCGAGAATCCACTAAAGTCTTTTCGCCTTTTGTACTCATATCATTAATAACTACTATATTATTCAAAGTTTGGACAGGTGATGGGCCAATCATGGTAGCAGATTCAGAAGCACTCATACCTCCAACATTCTTTCTCCTAGGTCAAGAAAATGAATGTCTGACATTGCCCCCCTCAAGAATGTTAGGAGGGGTGTAGGGTCGTAGGAAGCAGCCATGTACCCAGTTTATGATAATTCCAGTGGCCAGAGACTTTATAGAATACTCATTTTCTCTCTTGTACGTGTTAGTGAATGGCCCTTCCCAGATTGATCCAAGTTTGCCACTTCGAGGAGTTATGCAATTGTGGTTATATAAAACCTTATCCGACACTTAGAAAGAGGGTAGGGGAGCTCGGAGCTCATTGGCAGCTTGGCCTTCTTTAGTAACCATTTAACTAGGTTGGTCATAGCCTCTGATTGAAGCTGAATGATGCAGTTATCTAACCTTCTCAGGGCTTTCTCCGGCTCCTCTCCTTTAGAGAAGACATCCTTAGCTAGAAGAGCAGGTATGCCTAGTTCCCTGCCATACAAAACTTGGAAAGGGGACATTTTTTTAAAATCTGGTGATAGCTAATTTGGTAAGCCATAAGCGCGCTTGGGAGATATTGATCCCAATGAAGGGGATCAGATGAAGCCATTTTCTGTAATATTGAAACCAGAGTACCATTAGCTCACTTTACTGTACCATTGGTTGAGGGGTTATATGGAGCTGAGAACAGTTGCTGGGCTCCCATAGAAGCAGCCAAGGTTTTGACTACTCTGGAGGTGAAGTTTTTTCCATTATTGAAGAGTAGTACTTGAGGGCACCCATGTCGATTGAAAATATTTTGGTGAAGAAAGGTGGCAGTGGCCTTAGCCATTTAGGCCGGTAATGCCACAGCTTCAACCCACTTCGTGAAGTGGTTGATGCCTACCAAAATGTATCTGTTTCCACCTGTGGTTTGAGGGAGCAGCCCTACTACATCCAAACTTATTGTATGGAATGGCTGCTGTGGGGTAGTCAGCTGATATTGATATCTAGTCTTGAATCGAGACTGCTTCTTACACATAAGGCAAGCATCCAAGACTTTGACAATAGCTTCCATGATTCCTTCCCAGAAATACTGATCCTTTATCTACTTATAGGTTTTCTTTGCTCCTCCATGGCCTAAAGTTGAATGAGCTTCCAGGATGACAGGTACACGTTCCGAGGGTCATAGGCAAGGCAACCACTTTGCCCCCACTTGTTTATACAATTTTCCATTTCCTACTTTTGTGTTATGGGAGTGTCAGGCCAACATCTTCTGTACAGGTTCATCCTCATCTTCCCAGCCGTTTGGGGTCATTATAAGATCATACAGCCGCTCCGCTTCACTATTATCTAGGTGGAGTATGGGCAGCAAAGTTAACCCATCAACATTCATGTGGCAGGTTCCAGCGCGGTGTTCAATCTTCATATCATAATGCTGGTGCTTTAGAGCCCAGCGAGCTAAGCGCCCCGTAGGGTCCTTCATGTTATGCAACCATTTCAAAGAGGCATGGTCTGTGATCACAGTGAAAGAGATCCCATACAAGAAAGGGCAATAATGCTTCACTGCGAGTAGAATGGCAAGACACTCCTTTTGGTAACACTATAGTTGCGTTCTGCCTTTGATAACATTTTACTAAAATATGAGACAGGATGATCTACCCATTTTTCATCTAATTGGGCTAGGATGGCCCTGACAGCGTAGTCTGAAGCATCTGTAAACAAGATAAACGGTTTTCCATTATCAGGATGCCTTAGAATAAGCTGTTCTTGCAGCAGCAACTTCATTGTTTCATAGGCGGCCTTCTGTTCAGTGCCCCATTGAAAAGGGATATTCTTTTTTAGTAAACGAACAAGGGGCTCGCTGAGCTGAGCAAACTTAGGGATGAATTGATGGTAGTACCCCATCATCCCCAAAAATACCTGTATATCCCGTAGGTTTTTGGGGGGAGGCATTCTGGCAATTGCTTCAAAATTATTTTTTATGGGTTGAATTCTTTCTCAAGAAATGGTATGTCCAAGAAAGTTTAATTTATTTTGAAAGAAAGTACACTTTGAAGGCTTTAATTTGATAGTTGAGCGCCGTAAGCGTTGGAATACCTCTTTTAAATGATCAAGGTGTTCATTGAAGGTCTTTGAAAATACGGTAATGTCATCAAGATAGACAATAACGCAGGTTAACTTGAGATCTTGCAAAATTTGATCCATTGCACGCTGGAAAGAAGCAGGTGCGTTGCACAACCCTTGAGGTAATCGCGTGGGTTGGAAAAGACCTTCACTGCATATCAACGCGCATTTCTCTTGGTCTTGAGGAGATAAATTCATTTGCCAATAACCACTGGCCAAGTCCATGGCAGAGAAAAAAATTTGATCCTGAAAGCTGAGCCAGGGCATTGTCAATGCGCGGGATAGGATAGATATCCTTTTTCATGAGATTGTTTAACCTGCGGTAGTCCATAACTACCCAGTGACCTCCATTTTTTCTTAATTAGCAGTAGGGGGAAAACCAAGGGCTTTGCGAAGGAACTAATAACCCCGCGTCTAATAACTGCGTGAGTTCCATCCTCATTTGTTGTTCCTCCACCTTTGACTTGCAATAAGGTTTTGACCTAATGGGATGTGCATCACCCACATTGATGGAGTGGCACCAGCCCTTCATGTGGCCATAGTCATTGTCCAACTTTGAAAATATATCACTATACTCACCCAGAAGTGTTTGTACTTTCTCCAACTCATCTGAGGTCAGCTCATCCAAGATATGGACGTTTGGTAAGCTACATACTAGGATATCTGCAGGCAGGCCTAAATCTGCCATTGAGCCAATAGAGTGGATTTGGTCAACTTCCTCCACAGGGAGTAAAAACCCTCGGCCCACCTTCTGATGCTTTTTTATGATTATGTACTTTTTGGTGAGGTTTCCCAACAATAGAGTAATAGGCCTCTGATAGGCTGGGTCTAAAAGGCCAGGCAATACCCGAGGCTCAAAAGGGCTAACTCCATCAATGCTTAAGAGGTGTAATAAGCAGTGGCGCGGGATTTGAAGTGTGATTTTTGTATCAACTACTCATTGTTCACCTGGCTTAATCACCACTTCATCAGCCGCATAAAATGGTATACCATTGATAGCTTCACGGAATCGGCGATTTCTTAGTGTGGCGCCCAAAAGTGACATAATGTAATGACAAAGAGGAAGAGGGGTATTCAACAAAGCAGGTGTAGTCATTCTTGACAGGTTCTTTGTTGGATAATACTAATGGAACTTCGTAGTTCATCAAAGATAGGAACCCTTGCTTCAGGTTGATGATGCCGTCATATTCAATCATAAATTGAGTACCTATGAGCATATCATAGGAGTTATTATCTAAAGCCACAGCAGGGGCTGATAGGATAAGCTTCCCAACGCGTATGGGAAGATAGGAGTAAGCGCCAAGAGCGCGGGTGTTGCTTGGGCCTGCAGTTTCAAATTCCTTGATACAATCCAAGTCAGGCATCAATTTAATCTTTTTCATCAGCTGAGAAGAAATTACATTTACTGGAGAACCTGTATCCAGGATAGCCATTACCCGGACTTTGTGAACAACTACTTCAACCTTGTTAAGTGTGCTTCCAAAGTTGGCCAATAGTGCTAAGACCTCCTTGAGATGAAAAGTGGAGGTTAATTTGTGGGCGGTCTCAGGGTGAGTCTCCATAATAGACTGCAGGGTATGCCTTCGCTGTAAAGGGTGAATTAGACTTAATAGGAGCTGATCAGCATCGCCGGCTGTCTCAATAGTTTCCATACAACCTATAACTTGATGGAGGTAAGTTTCCTCAGGTATGGTGGTTTTATCTACTCCTTCGGTGTTTAGGCAATCAGGGACCTCCACTTCCATGGGAGCTCCCAATAAATAGTACCCAGCATCATCATAACCCCCTCAGAGTTGGCCCCCGAGATATTCTCAACCATGGGCAAGGTTGTAACTAAAATGGGGGATATACCCCTAGGGCACGCACTAGTTGGCTGAGTGGAAAGAGAAACCTCAGTAGGGATTTCTGTTTTACGTTGCACTGAAGCTGCAGATGTTGCAGAGAGGATAGGCCTAGGTGGCCTCACTCTTAATGGTTCAAATGGACTGTTGCTCTAGCTTTTTAAGATGGAAGAAAAAGCTAGCTAGTTACTTCTCGAGAGCAACTAGTCAGAATCCAGGAGAGCTGCTCACATTTGCAGCCTCCATTGCTTTTTTTAATACTTTATTGAAGTATTCAGGGGCTTGACCCCTGTAGTGAGCACCAAATTGTGGGATCCGCCAATGGATGCCACAAATAATTTAAGAAAGTGAGATAATTACTTTTTAATAAAAGTATAAAATAACACTTATTAAGGTTTTTTTATGTTTTTTATTATACAAGCAGGGCAAAACCAGAAAAGGTCCCTTTCTCAATACTAGTTTTTCCTATTTAAACTAGTTTGACTTTTGAGACCAGGGTTATTTGAGGTAAAAGAATGTAAAGCTCAGTTATCTAAATTAGGAAATATAGGTTTTCAGCCTATCAGATTGAAAGTAAAATTTTTTGGGGCAAAACTGACCCACGTGATAACAATTTGATTATTGTATCCAATCACCTTCAAGTAAAATCTTCTCAACTCAGCAGTGAGCTGACTCATGTGGTAATAATTGGCTAATCCTTACCCTATCATTGTCGAGTATAATTGTTGCACCTCAGGAGGGCTCAGATCTGAGTGGTAATGATTTGTTCATTCACACCCAATCATCGGTGGGTAAAATCTTTTCACCTTGTGGAGGTTCAGATCCATGCAATACTGAACACCTCAGATTTGGCTGAGAAGTTGGAGTAATCCTATTATTAGTTTTTACCTTTTTAGGACGATTTTGATTATAATTCTTATTTCTCCAAAAGTCAGGATTTCACCGAGAATCCACTAGGGTCTTTTCGCCTTTTGTACTCATATTATTAATAACTACTATATTATTAAAGTTTGGGCAGGTGATGGGCCAATCATGGTAGCAGATTCAGAAGCACTTATACCTCCAACATTCTTTCTCCTAGGTCAAGAAAATGAATGTCTGACAGTCATAGATCAGTGTTGTGATTTTAACCAGATGGAATCCTCCAATGATTTAGCAGTATTTGGGATGAAATGGCCAATCCTGGCGGAATGGTTTATTGACTGAATTTCAAGTGTGATTTAATATGATTGCTGGTTAGTTGCTCCCCAATTTGGTTTGAGCTGAAATTAGTATTCCACCAAGTTTGGTATTTAGGTTTGAGTGGGGCTAATTGGTGGCCCCAAATTAGCAGAAGGATCATCAGTAAATAATAGCCAAGGATGATCCAATCAGTCAGCGAAATCAGTGGTCGCTTTCAATGGCCATTTGTGGTCTGTTGTGGGATTTCTAGCGGAAAGCTGATGTATTGCTTCAGACATTTGCTGCCTGATTATATGATGTCAGTGGATCTGACAATTATGATTTTGAGGCAGCTGAGGTTGTTTCCAGTGCCTCATTTATTATCAAGGTTAGACGAGAATAGATGTTGGTGAGATTTCAAGATATTCTGAGTCAAAGCAAGTGACCAAAGTTGTTTCCAGCGCATAATTATCAATTCAAAGGTTGAATACAAATTTGACGTTTATTTGGATTAATTATTTATATGGTTCACTGGTGACTTAAGGCCAAGGATGAACCAGAACTATTTTGGACATCAGGAAGGATGGAGAGAGAGGGTCGACGCTAGGGAAGAAGAATAGAGTAGAAGAACAAGTGTAAGAAGAAGAGAAGTGGTTGGCTGGAAGAACCAGCGGAAGAGCTGATAGGTTGGCGATGGGTGCAGTAGCCCTTATGTAAATAGTATAAATACCTGGCGCTTCCCTTTCAATAAATATCTCCCTTTTCTCATTCTTATTATGATTTATGTTTATACCTATTTCGTTGTTTTGGGAATGAGTATAGGGGATCCCCAAAATGGCGTGGGTGACACGCCTAGGGTTAGCCAGTGCTGCTAGCCCTGACGCCTAAGGCAAAATGGCAAGGGCTGACCAGTCTTCATACTGGTTAGCCTGCCAACTAGCAGAGCCCAAAGTCGATTTTCTGACAAGCCCTATTGTGAATAGTAGGTTTGCGCTGAGCCTGAAGCGGTATCCAGGGAGTCATGCTGAGTTCCCAACATCTGATTGGTTGAAATAAATAAAATCCTTACCCACGGGTTCATCTTGCCTGCTTTAGCCCATCAGCACTCATTTTTAAATGAAGTGAATTATAAGAGATTTATTAGGTTAAAAAGCTCATATATCCTTATTTCAGCCACTCCCAGTTTATAATGATTTTCTCTCCCATATCACTTCAAGCCTCAATTGGCTTTAAATACTAAGCTGCGAGAGATTAGTAAGTTCGCTTCTTAGCCCCAATGTTATCACTAATAAAATTTTTAAATATAAAAGCCCAAATCCCCTATTTGTGTTAAACTTCATATTTTATATAAAATTTATAAGGTTTCCCTTTTCCTTTTATAAAATAGCAGCATATAGTCTCAAAACTCTAGACCCTGCTAAATTGTTAAAGTCATGTGCCAATAGCACCAGTGAGCATCAAAATTGCCATGATTCCACCAAACTTTAATGATCAAATAAGTAAAATATACATTAATACAAATGGTTTGGTGAGTCATTTAATCAATAAGATTAACGAGAAGGACATCCATATAGATTAAATATGAGGCATTGACAATTTCTTTATGTGGTTTTCCTGAGTTTTGTAGATTCTAAAGACTTCACAAAAAACAACATTAGTAGTTTTCTTTGAATTTAATGAATTGTTTTTTATAACTTCTTGTCAGATATTTAATGTGCCTAGAAAAGGCTTGGCTTTCACCAGGGGTATTTAATACCCACAAAAGCATCCATAGTTTGCACAACATTACTGTTTTGCAAAGTTGGAAAGAAGTTCTGCTTAGGGAGAGGTGCAGAAAATATTTTTCTACAAACATCAATCTCTTTCCAACTACTAGACCAAGGATTAACAACAGTTTACCCATGCCTCCCACGATTTGGGGGGTCCATTTTGTCTAGGTGGGGTTCTCGTGGCTGCCATTATTGGTTGTGTTCAAAGTCATGATTATTCTGATCCATACCTGATAGCAGTGTCAGATATCAAGATATTGGACATTATGAAAAGAATATCGATTATCTGACTCCCATTCCAGAATTAATGCCTAGACCCAAGAAGAGTGATAAAGGATTTACCACAATTAATCACTTAGAATTTTGATAGTCAGCATAACTCAAATTGATCCTAGTAAAATTCTGTTAGACCAAATTAGCCTAAGATACCCCAATATGAAATGCTGCCTTTTTGAAATGAAGGATCATCATAATTTCAGGCGACCATTGCTTAAGATGGCACAAAAGGCTGTAAATTAAGACAAACCTGCAAAAGTGTAAGAATCAAGAATCTTCCAACGATCATCCTAAGCGATACCAAGTCTCATCTGACTTGGTACATTCAAATTAGATTTTTTTGCTTTATCAAAAATATGCTACAAAGGCATTAAACATCCAGAATGCATCGCCTGACTAAGAGCCTCCCTTCTTTATTTCCCCCTCTATTAGTTTTTTATTCCTTCCTTTTAGGGTCAGTATTATTAAAAGTGACATATGAAAACCCCAAATTTATATTATAATAAAGTTTCATCATAAATATTATCTCGTCTTAGTACATGACTTTAATAAGTCTATTTAGCTGTTATTAATATAGGACAGATACTCTGGTTGATAGAAATAAGGGTTACTTAGCTCCCTTTTTTAATAAAAATTATACTTGTCATGAATCTTAGATGTCTTTAAGTATTGACTTTCAGGCTTCTTGAGCATAGCACCATCAAGTTTAAAAACAGAAGTCCAACAGGCTGGTGCTCACTATAGAGGAATCAGCTAACACTTAATGATACCTTCATCTAATTGATCGCACCATGGAAGATAATCCAATTGATAGTGTCACCCACTGGGTGCACAATGGGAAAAATAAAGAAGATGGTTAAATGGGAAGTCTGACCATCATCAAATTTGAAGAAATTCAATAAAATTTTATGAAGAATCCCAAAATATCGTTGTCTAACAGGATTTTCAATGAAGGAGTTTGAGACTTACTTCATGGAGTCATTAACCCAAGAGAAAGAGCCAACTGCATAGGGTATATTCTAAAGACTGGACTCCCATGAACCTGTATAAATCCAGTGATTCCTCAGAGAATTTTGAATCAAGTGCAAATAAATTGCTATATTATGGTACTTATACACCCAGCACATTATCATTTCATGTACTTATTAGCAATCCATAACAAGGAACTCCACTTGTCTATAAATACACAAGTGGCCTTAAAAATGCCTATGAACTGGCATATAGTTTAGCATCGCAAAGTATATGGGACATCCATCAATCATTTAAAGTGAACCAATACTACATCATTCAGCTTCATAATCAAATGGTGACTATTATTTTTAGTGTTATCAAGTATATGGATGCAAGTCTGGGGGAGCTCCACCTCTTCTTGGACTGAGTGGAATGCCCATTCCCATCAAAAAGATTATGAGAAGACAAGCTGTCCCTTTTGTCTCACAGAAAGACCTCACCCATGTGGTGGATGAGAAATGGGTAACACCTTCCCTTTAAGGGCCCCGCCACCCATCCCAGCATTAAATTCAAATGAATTAACATGGCAAATTAAGGAAATTTGTGCAGAGATATCAGAAAGTTGGCATCCCATATGGCAAAAGGTTTACATGAAGTTAATGGCAATAAACCTTTGGCATCAAGGCCTGAGAGCCCCAAACCCTCAGCAATTAAGCCTGACAGGTACATACTTTTGGTAAATGAAGTATCAAGTGTCAAATCTTCAGAAAAGCTTTCAAATGACATCAGGCCCTTAGGTAAATGTTGCTACCAGTTTGAAACCCTCCCCAAAAGTTTTTAAAATCCTCATCCAATGTTTAACGCTTGGTCAAATGGATGCCAGAAAAACTGGGTGCGGGCAGGTTGAGTGTCCTAACCCCATTCTTAACCTCATGGGACCGCACCTAATTGAGGTGGCTTTTGGAGGTTCCCGCTGCCTGTCAGGCGATATGCCATTGCTCTAGTCATCAAAACTAAAGGAAATCTGCTGTCAAAAAATTAATATAACTGGACGATAAGATATAGATCTGGCAGATTGTAATTTATAATTGAGGCGAGCTTTGAGATTGAGAGGAAGATTATGAACATGAGGTGAATTGGTTGAAGTATTCATAGTTTGGAAAATTGAGGAAATTTTGCTGAAACTTTGATGGTAGAATAAAACCTAAAACTTCTAGCAAACTGGAAATTACTAAGTAGAAGAATCAAGACTGATTAAGAATACCAAAGATCAAGAGTTGAGCGTGATAATGAGAAAGTGGGTCTTTCTTTAAGTCCAGGGGAATGTCCCCTGTGTGTGGATTGAACATTCTTCACATTCCCAAATAAAAAGGGTCCAAAGAGGGCGGTTGTACCCCTCATTACCCAAGGTGATATTGCCACGTGGTAGATGAGCACTGGGTAACAGCCCTCCCTCTTCATATTCCTCCCCCAGTATCCTCACTCTCCTTGGTTGAACTTGTCTATCAGATTAAAGAAATCTGCACCAAGATCACTTAATCAAAGTTAAAGATCCCAAAACCAATGGGATTTAAGCTTGCCAATTTGGAAATGCTACTAAAAAAGGGACAGATGTCAAATTATTGGCCAGAATTGAGGATGGTTTTGACTAAGTCACCAATATGATCATTAACACCAACCCCCCCCTCAAAATCATTGGAGATGATCCCTGATGTGCAGATGGTATCTTTGAAAATCATTGCTAACAGTTCAAAACCGTTATCCAGTAGATTGGGAGTTGTGGCCAATGAAACTCATTTACTGAACAAATGGCCAGCGACTGGGCATGGGCGGGTTGGGCATCCTGAACCCGTTTCCAATCAATTGGGTCCGCCCCTATGTGGGGTGGCATTGGAGAATTCCCGTGGTTCATTGGGCCAGATGCCATCATGCTAAATGAAAGAAATGCAGTCAATTTTCTGTTCAGGCATTTAGGTCGAACTGACAGTTACCTGGCCTGCCGCCAAATCCTTCAATGTCAGTTATAATTGAGATCATCTGCCCCATTCCCCAAAAAATAACCAGATTAGGTGAATTTGAGGGACCCAATCCCTGCTTGGACTCACTATAATCAAAGACCATTTAATCAGTGGCATTGCACTGAGAAAGTTGTTGGTCAATTTTCTTCCTTATTTTTCCAATAAAAAATCCTTTCCCCAATTTTAGTTGTTTATGTTGAAAAAAACCGCCTTTTCCTTTAGCATTCCAACACCCCTTGGGGGTTTATGTCCATGTTCATCTGATATTCAATAGGTGTCTATATGCGGTTATGGCTCATATGCAATTATTGGCGGTACCCCTTCTTAGTTCCATAACCGTTGTACCAGCAGCAGTGCCTCTGGCATTCTGGTTTGCCAGTTGGGTGCTTTGGCACTCAGGCTGGCAGGCTGGTCTAAATCTAACTTGCTGTTTGCCTGACATAATTTACCAACCATTATTCCTAACCATTTCCGCCTTTCTCATAGATATTGGCACAGCAATGGTCCCTTCTTTTCAGATGAACCATGTTGTGAAGAAATTTTACTCTGACCATGTTATCCTATTATCACTCAAGATGTCTGATCCACATCCCAAAGTTGCCATGGCTATTGTGCTCATGTCAGTATGTTTTGACAATCCAACTTGTGAAGGGTTTATTCCCACTATGAACCTATTGGTTTCCCCTCAACTCTACTTCCATCTCTGTGGTATTGCTATATTCAACTACAGCTGCCATTAAAGAGAACTTCGCTTACTTCTTGCTACCCATGATAATTAGTGTCAGGTCCCATCACGTTTCCTTTGAGGCTTTGGTGGATATCGGAGCTGTGGGCACTTTTATATGATGAACTAGCCCAACAATTGAAGCTTGACCTGGATGTAGGTCCTTTGGTGATAGTTGCTTCTTCAGCCTCCAAGAACTCATACCTAGTCCGTCAGCCAGTTTCTTTCTCAGTGCATCAGTTCAGCTTTTGCAATCAGTTCTCAGCAATGCCAAACTTGGTGTTTCCAGTTACCTTGGGGGTTGGATGGTGGCGCTGGCAACATATTAAGATTCATCTGGAGTCAAATATGTTGTCATTTGCCAATGATCAAACGGAGGAAAATTTCCCTTAGTTAATACCCACAAGAAAATATAAGACCGCAGCTCCATTACTTCCCATATTTCCCCTTTGGGCCTTACATCCGATTTTCCTGAAGAATTGATGCGTTATCAAAGTATCTTTGATTCTTAGAAGGTGGACCATCTTCGCCCCACACCAAATTTGACTTAGGATATCAAACAATTTTACAGTTGGTGAACATCAACTGGCTTTTGTATCCACACATGGCACAAGAGGAGGCTGCTCTTAACACCTGGTTGGATAATATGCTCAAAAAAGGATAATAGTTTTTGAGATGTCGCCAATTGTCTCCCCCATCATTTTTGCCAAGAAGGGATGGTTCTCTCTGTCCCTGCATGGATTATGGTCACATCAATAAAATTACAGTGAGCAATCCCTACCATTTACCCCTTGAGCAGACCATCAGTCAAGAAACTGCAAAACCTTGCGTGTTCTCCAAGCTTAATCTCGTCAATGCCTTTAACCAAATAAGGGTAATGGAAGGGCAAGAATGGCTTACTGCGATTTGTACCAAATGAGGTATCTTTCAGTTCCACATAATGCCCTTCAGGCTGAAGAATGCACCAGCCACCTTTCAAATAATGGTTGATAGTGTGCTGGGTGACCTCCAGTTTACATGTGCAGTCAAATATATTGTCAGCACCTTAGTTCATTCCCCAACTCCTGAACAACATGCTTAAGACTTAGAAGCAGTTGTGGCTGCTTTGCACAAGGCGAGCCTGTTTGTCAAGCCTTCAAAATGCGAGTTATATAAGGAGGAAGTTACTTTCCTTTGGAACCTGGTCTTAAAAAATGGTTATGCGATACCGCCTAACAAGTTAAATGCCTTCCACGAGTTGCCAACTCTAACAATCCAGAAACAATTATGGAGTTTCTTGGGTACCATTATTTTCCTGAAGAAATTTTCCCTGGCCCTTTCCCAATTAGCCACTCCGCTCCACCCCTCACAGGTAAAAATGTGCCTTTCAGTTGGACCCTCAAATGCCAGCAGGCGTTCAAGTAAATTAAAGAAGTATTCTTATCACCCCCTATTCTAAAACACGTGAACCCTAAAATCTGTTTATAATCTCTTGTGATGCTTCAGCAATAGCAGTTGGGGAAGTTATGCTCCAGGAACATGATGGTTTAGAACATCCAGTTGCCTACTTCTCTCAGAAATTTTCTTCAACTGAGCAATCATGGGCCATTTTAAGATAAGAAATTGGCAGCTGTAGCATGGGCGTTGACTCATTGGAGGTACCTGTTACAGGGTGCCCAGCGTGAGTTAACTGTGCGTACGGATCACCAAGCCCTTTTGTATTTCTGCAAACCACAAAAATTGGCACACAGGCAGGCTCATACCTATTGGTATTTATGCAGTTTAAATTTTAGATACAAATTTGTAAAAGGTTCATTAAATGTGCTTCCTGACTTCCTTAATCGCAACCTGGACCATTGCCCCATGGACTTGGAGGAAGTGGACCTGGTTACTGTGATCCTCACCAAAATTCTATCTATTGTCCCTCCTGTGGTCGCCTCAGTTGAGTTAGCTCCTGATGCTTCGCTTATTTCACAGGTTTTGGCAGATCATAAGTCCTGCCCTGAAGGAGTGGAGTTACTCAATTATCCCTTTAAACCCACAAACATTCACTGTATTCCTTAGTAAAGGTTCTCATCTATTTTAGGTTGTGGGTTTGGGTTCCTCCTCTTCTTAGATACAAGGTGTTTTGCACGCATCATGACCCTCCCATGATTGGTCATCCGGGAAACAAGGAGTGCATTGTGTTGATCAAGCGAACTTATAACTGAACGGGCTTAACTAAGTAAGTCTTAGCCTGGATCACCAATTGCGTTACCTGTGCACAAGCTAAGTCAGATCGCTCTTGAAGAAAGGCCTCCTTCAACCATTACAACAGGCGGAGGGTCCACGAACATCAGTGTCCATGGATTTTATTGTCAAACTCCCCTGTTCTAGTGGGTTTTTGGCGGTGATGGTGGTGGTCAATCGCTTCACCAAATCATCCCTATTTATTCCCTGTTCTTCTGATTACGACTAAAGAAACTGATCATCTCTTTGTACTCCATGTGTTCTCAATGTTTGGTCTCCCGCAGGAGATCATCAGTGACTGTGGGCCCCAATTTACAGCGCAGTTCTGAAATGAGCTTTTATCCATCTTATAAACCACCCTCTGCCATTTCACCGCATACTATCCCCAGTCCGATGGACAAACCAAGCAGGTTGACCAAATTTTGGAACAGTATTTGCATTGTTATGTGGCGACCGCACTAGATACCTGGGCTGATGACCTCCCTCTTTCTCAATTTGCCTACAATAACGGAACTCACGCTTCTACGGGGTTTTCTCCCTATGAAGCGATGTTGGGTTATAATCCCTCTTTTTTGGTCAGTCCGTGTCTGTATCCAGAGGTCCCTGCTGCCGCAGATCATGTTGAGCACATCCAGTCTACCCTGTCCTTAGTGTGGGAGTATCTCCCAAAGGCTATCAATGATTATAAGCATTTTGCGGATTGTAAACAGCTTCCTGATCATGATATAATGGTGGGCTCTGATGTCATGTTAGATACTCGCCATCTGCGGATTCAGGTACCTTCCCAGAAGTTTGCAAGCAAGCAATTTGGGTTCCAACTAGTGGAGGAAGTCTTGGGAAATGGTGCTTTACAGTTAAAACTGCCAGCTCATTGAAAACAGCACCCTGTCTTCCATGTGTCTCAGTTGTCCCCATTCAAGGGGATTGTTCCCATTGAGCCTGAACCAATTGTGATAGAGGATGCAGAGGAAGCTGAAGTGGAAAACATCTTGGCGTCCCACAAATCCTGGCAGTCAGTTCAGTATCTCGTTGTGTGGAAAGGGTATCCAGCCTATGAGAATAGTTGGGTCAAGGCTCACAATTGCGCCAATTACATGGAACTTGTCGAGGTGTTCCATGAGTCCCATCCTGAGCTCCCCATCCCCCAAAAATTTGTGACTGTAATGGAAATCAGATTTCCAAAATCACAAATTTGTGGCCCTCATGCAGTTACCAGCTGTGGCGCCCTTCCTTTGGAAAAAAGGAAAGGGTAAAGTAAGTCCAGGGGAATGTTCCCTATGCATGGATTGAGCAATCTTACCATTCCTAAATAAAAAGGTCCAAAGAGGGCGGCTGTACCCCTTGTTACCAAGGGTGATCTCGCCTAGATGGTAGATTAATGCTGGGTAACAGCCCTCCCTCTTTGGATTCCTCCCCAATACCCTCACTCACCTAGGTTGGATTTGTCTATCAGATTAAAGTAATCTGTGCTGAGGTCCTGAATCAAAGCTGAAAATTCCACAACTGATGGTATTTAAGTCTGCTAATCGGGAAATGCATATTCAAAAAGAGACAGATGTCAAATTATCAGCTGGAATCACAGACAGTTTTGACTCAGTCACCAATATGATTGTAAACACCAACCCCCCTCAAAATCATTGAAAAATGATCCCTGATGTGCAGATGGTGTCTTTGGAAATCATTGCTGACAGTTCAAAACCGTTATCCAGTAAATTGGGAGTTGTGGCCAATGAAACTCATTTACTGAACAAATGGCCCAGCGACTGGGCATGGGTGGGTTGGGCATCCTGAACCCGTTTCCAATCAATTGGGTCCGCCCCTACGTGGGGTGGCATTGGGGAATTCCCGTGGTTCATTGGGACAGATGCCATCATGCTAAATGACAGAAATGCAGTCAATTTTCTGTTCATGAATTTGAAGTCAAACTGACAGTGACTTGGCCTGCCGCCAAATCCTTCAATGTCAGTTATAATTGAGATTATCTGCCCCATTCCCCAAAAAATAACCAGGTTAGGTAAATTTGAGGGACCCAATCCCTGCTTGGACTCACTATAATCAATGACCATATAATCAGTGGCATTGTACTGAGAAAATTGTTGGTCAATTTTCTTCCTTATTTTTCCAATAAAAAATCCTTTCCCCAATTTTAGTTGTTTATGTTGAAAAAAACCGCCTTTTCTGCCAGCATTCCAACATCCCTTGGGGTTTATGGCCGTGTTTATCTGGTATTTCACTAGGCGTCTATATGCGATTATGGCTCATATGCAATTATTGGCGGTACCCCTTCTTAGTTCCATAACTGTCATACTAGCAGCAGTGCCTCTGGAATTCTGGGTTGCCAGTTGGGTGCTTTGGTACTCGGGCTGGCAGGCCAGTCTTAATATAACTTTCTGTTTGCCTGACACTTTTTGGAAGAAGGAAGAAGGAAGAAGAGGTTTTAACAGAAGTAATCCGTTAAATATATATTAATTGAACTAGGTTTTGGTGGGGCAATAGCTCCTTATATTATACTTTATTATTATTTCTTGAGGATTAGCAATAACTATATCGCTTGATCATTTCTCAGTGGGTTCTACCCTCTGCAACTAGCTTGGCAGATTCAACTGAATTTGCCAAAAGTTAACAGTAATGCTCACTACAGGGAGCCCATTGATCAACACTTAAAAAGCTTTAAACTTTTTGCCGTGATTACAATATGACTGGATGATAATCTTGGGACAGATAAGGCGGTTTGGGAAGAATCCGCCAAAAATGATATCAGTTACAATTATTTGAGTGCCTTGATATGAGGCAATATGGGATATAATGGGTTATTATTAGATCACCTCTAAATAAGGTGATAGGGCGATGTCAACATTTGGTGAATACGAATTAAATCGCCTACAATTTAGGCGATAGAGAACTAAAGAATAACAAGCCAAAACGAGGAGAATTGGTGGAACCTTATAGTCCAAGCTATGAGAGTGGTATTGTCTGAAGCCGCTATATATAAGTGAGATGGGCGATTAAGAGAAGGAGGTTGTTAATAGGATAGAGAGAGCAAAACAGCAAGAATCTGCTGTGTTTTATTATATTAAATAAAGTAATGTAGCGGGAGCAAGTGCTACATATTTATCAATTTAAAGTTTAGTTTGTTGTTTCCAAAGGCAATGATCATCATATTGTTGGACTATTGCTCAGTGGGCTAAACCCTATGAAAACCCCTTATGGCGTATTTTACATTTTGCCAAATTACAACAGTGGTGCTCACTACAGGGGGTTCATTGATCAGTTATAAAATAATAAAAACTCAGTCACCTGCTATGTCACATCCAGCTTGCTTTGATAAGAAATCTGCACAACATGATGGGGCCGTTGCATATGAGCAGTTGAAACTTGCATTTAACGCTATGCTCAAAAGACAAGATGAGCTGCTCCAGGAAGTTTGCAGTAATAAGCTGCCACCATTTGATAACAAAGAAAATATTCATGGTTTCTTTTGACAATTTTAGTTTGCAACTGAAGGAGCCTTGGACTGGCAAAAAGAAAAACTGTTGATATCCACCTAGGGATCTTGGAAGTGCTGATCAAGTTGTTTGTTACCTTCCAGATAGTTCTGTTACATATCAAGAAGTCAAGGAGATAGTTCTGCAGTTGTTCAGAAGAACTTCAAAGATTTTGCAGTGGAAAGCCGGATTTTGACCATCAGGTTTCAGTGAAATGAGACCCTCACCACATTCGCTGAGCGATTTATGGTGGAAGCTCATGTGTTGATTGGGGCAGGGATTTTATCTGAAGATGATGTATACATTGCGTTGTCCTCTGCGGTAAAGCCATACCCTGAGCTTTACAATGTCATGGCCCCATTGTTGGAAGATGATGTGCCTCTTCTTAAACTTGTTTAGTTTGTATGTTGCTTAGCTGTAACTTTCCCTACACCCATTATCAAGCTGATTCACACTGTCGCCGTAGCCAACATTAACCATGTGGGGGGAATCAACCAGTCAATGCAGATTCCACCAGGTTACTCACTGCAGTATAAAATCTGTCCCATAACTGCTGAGTGACAACTGACCAACTACCGCTTTGGCCCCAACTACGCTGATCAACAGCAGGAATATACCAATGTGGGTCTGGTTACACCGATCATCTTTGGAATAGCCCTCAAGTGGGCCAACATATATTAAGCACAGACATAGGCCCTATGGAGTAAGTTGTTTTAATTGCAGTCGCACTGGGCACATGGTATGATGGTGCCCCAATTAACAGATCCCTTACGTACAACAGGATCAAAGTTATCAGGGAAAAGTCAGAGTGGAGTAGAGATGGGACTCTCTACTTCCTCTATCTCAAATTCATACATCTCACCTGAGTCTACTGTATTGATCGCAGCAGAAGCCTCCCAAGATGACGATACATTCCTCTACCATTACCCTATTGGGGGAGTAAATGTGTTGACTCAAGTACAAGTCAAAGAAACGGCTGACACAGGGTTTCTGGAGTAACCAAAGCCTTATGCTTGTCAAATGTTTGACTAAAATCCGCCAGACCAGCTAGAACCGTTTGCAGATGCGTTGTCTCTAAAAGGAGTAGAGGTCGCCTTTCCAGTGGACGCTATTATAACAGGATACCCTAAAGTTTATGCGGGTATTATAGGTTTCCTGGGAAAACGTGAACCGCTGAATGTACACGTAGTTTTTAGCTGTCATTAATCTTACTCAGAGTATACTTACTGTGATGTTGTGGTAGCCAAAACCTGAGTAATAGCTATAATTGATACAGGCGCTCCTGTTAACATTGTCTCCACTAAGTTGGTGGCAAAGTCGTCCATAAAACCTGACATAGACCACCAGATGGTGTATGGGACTGCTAATACATAAACCACGATTTATAAGGGAGCATATAGCGCGCTTACCTTGAAGTTTGGATCCATTGTTGTTGTGGCTCCAGCGGTAGTATTACCAAATAGCAACCATGATCTGTTGATTGGGAATGCTTTTATGCAACACTATGGGGCTGTCGTTGACATGATGGAAGAGACCATAGCCATTTTGGGACAACAAATTGCAATTTATTTCACCACCAGCGGAGTGCCAAAGGGCTCAGTGCATATGGGACAAATCAACCTTGTTTACAGCGATGGGGTGATTCCAGTGCACTATCATTAATTAAAAGGGAAAACTTGGGCCCTTCCCCATCAGATATATTAATATCAGGGGCTACCGCTTAGAGCAGCTGGATCTATATCCATTCCCTCTGGACATCAAGTCATAGTAGACACTGAGTTAGAGGTGGAAGTGCCAGCTGGGCTCTATGGGGAGATCATTGGTCCTTATAAGCAATTGCAGCTTGAGCTTCACGTGGCTCCAGGCATCATACTTATGGGCCATGGGGAGATCAGGGTATTGATAGCCAATTTTCCAAAAATACCAATTTGAATCCACCGGCATCAGATTATAGTGTATCTATATTTAAATCTGGTTGGGGAGGTCAACCAGGTACACGAGTTCAGGTCTCTGGATGAATTTGGTCTGCCCATCAAACCGCATCTCAGTATAATGGCAGTTGTATCACGGGAGAATTTAATGGGGTTATCAGAAGACCAGAAGGATTGGGCGGAAGCTTTATTTCAAAAATACAAAGAGATTTATACTGTCAATGATCATGATTTAGGGTGCGCTTGGGGGTTGTTCATCAGCTGGGCACTGGGGATCATCCCCCCATCAGTTATCAGCCAATCCGCTGATTAAGGGCAGCTGAAGAAGTCGTCACCAAGGAGATTGACAAGCTGCTATAGCAGGGAATGCTCAAACCATCTAAGAGTCTATGGGCTTTTCCTGTCCTAATTGTTAAAAAGAAGGATGGTACTAATCGATTAATAATTGACTACTGAAAGCTTAGTATCACCAAAAAAGACTCATACCTCTACTGCAGATTGATGATGTGCTGGATTGGTTAAGAGGAGCTCGCTACTTCTCAGCAATAGATTTGATATCCAGTTATTGGCAAATTGAGTTGCCTGCGGCAGAACAAGAAAAATGCGCTGTAATCACATACAAAGGGCTTTTCTATCCCATTCTGATGCCTCAAGGGCTATGTAATGCCCTGGCTACATTACAACGAGCAATAGACACCATTCTGGGCGATCTGAAGCTGTTGTGTGTACTTTTGTACCTCAATGATATTAACATCTTCTCTCGCATGTTCACTGAACACCTTACCCATTTGGAAGAGGTATTTTGCTGTTTGGCTGAGGCCAATATCAAGATCAAGCCCCGGAAATGCCACTTCTTTAAGGATCAGCTGGAGTATCTCATTTTTGTGGTGGATGCAACTAGGCTAAGACCCCAACCCACCAAGGTGGAGGCTATCCAGAAGATGACTAAGCCAGTTAGTATGTGGTACATTAAGGTGTTTTTGGGGATGGTGGGTTGTTACTGCTGCTTCACTCCCAATTTCAGTTGCATTGGAGGTCCGCTGCTTGAGCTACTAAAGAAAGATGCCATGTTCAAATGGACGGAATGGTGCCAATGTGCCTTTGATACACTTCAAACGGCGCTAATTAGTGCACCCATGTTGCGCTACCCTAATTTCGATAAGGAATTTATAGTGCAGATGGATGCATCACTTTCCACTGTTGGGGCAGTCCTAGCTCAGATGAACGATGAGGGTGAGGAGCACCCCGTGGCATACTGCAGTCATAGCTTTAATTGCCATTAATGAAATTACACTGTAACCAAGCGGGAGTGCTTAGCAGTGATTAATGCTTATAAGCAGCTTTGAGTTTACTTGCATGGAGTAAAGTTTAAGGATGTAACAGATCATGCATTGTTGCATTGGTTGCTGAATTTGAGAGAGCCTGTGGGGCGGCTAGCACAATGGGCTCTTAAGCTGAAAGCTTACAACTTTGAAATTCTTTATTAATCTGAAACGAAACACCAAAACGCCAATTTTTTATCAAGATTTCCAACAATTGCAGTTACAGCAGATTTAAGCGACATAATATTCAACAAAATGCTCAGCGGGAAGTACAATGACGAACTGCTCCAAGTGAGTAAAGTGTTGAATGAAATGCAAACAAATACCTTCCAATGGAATGGGGAACTGTAAAAGCGGATCAAAGATTCTACAGTGAATTTTCTGCGACCCTCAGCACACCCAGGAATTATTATTAGCACCCACAAGGCAGTCAGACATGGTGGGGTGCGCAAGTCAATAGATTTGTTGCGCCCTCGGTACTATTGGGAAAGTATGAAATTTGATGTGTAAAAAACCATTTCTTTTGCCATCAGTGCCAAGTGGAGAAGCCATTCCGCTGTAAGACTTTGTGTCAGGTAGTGAAACCACATTTCAGCTTGGCATAAGGTTTCCCTTGATGTTGTTGGTCTCTTGCCAACAGGAGCTAACAGGTGTAAGTACATTCTTGTTGCTATTGACCACTTAACCCGGTGGGTTGAAGTGAGGGCAATATGAAATTTGGGGGCAGTTACAGTGGCGTGTTCATGATGGAATGCATTATTTAGGGACACGGCTGCCCTCAGTTTATTCTCACTGATAATGGAACCAACTTCACCTCGCACAACCTCCCCAAAATGAATGAGCTTATGGGAATCCGCGGGGTTCTAACTACCCCATACCACCCCAAATCTAATGGAATGGTTGAACGGGTGAATGGGACTCTGATGAACACCTTACAAAAATTAGTAATGGATTGACCTTCTGATTAGACCTCCCTCCTTTCCACTGCCGTGTTCACATATAATATTAATTATCATTCCGCCATGGGAAAGAGTCCCTTCCAATTACTATATGGCCGACACCCAGCTCTTCTGGCGTTACTTTACTCGTGTGTAGAAGATACTGGTGGAATGGAACCCCACTGCTAATTGACTACCTCGCAAATATTCTGATCAAACTGTAAACCAAAGCATATTCCTTCAGCTTAGCCAAAAAGATCAGGAATCAGGCTGCCAATAAGGTATGTTGTAGTGGGTTGGCACATTTCAAAAAAGGCGATATGGTTCTCTTCCATGACCAACATGGGTTTGGGCGGAAACACAAGCTGGACAGTATTTGGATTGGTCAGTTTGAAGTTATAGAGAAAACTGGGGTCAGCATGTATACCATCAAAGACCCTGCAAGTGGTTGTATCATTAACCAAGTACATGCAAAGTTCCTCTGACCATACAAGCAATAGGAGCCTTATTGTCCAGTTAAGGAGGGGGTAATGTCATGATTCCAATATGACTGGATGATAATCTCGGGACAGTTAGGGCGGTTTGGGAAGAATTCTCCAAAAATGATATCAGTTACAATTATTCAAGTGCCTCAAGATGAGGCAATATTGGGATATAATGGTTTATTATTAGATCACCTCTAAATAAGGCGATAGGGCGATGTCAACATTCGATGAATACAAATTAAATCGCCTTTAATTTAGGTGATAGAGAATTAAAGAATAACAAGATTAAACAAGGAGAATTGGTGGAACCAAATAGTCCAAGATATGAAAATGGTATTGTCTGAAGCCGCTGTATATAAGTGAGATGGGCGATTAAGAGAAGGAGGTTGTTAATAGGATAGAGCGAGAAAAACAGCAAGAATCTGCTGTGTTTTATTATATTAAATAAAGTAATGTAGCGGGAGCAAGTGCTACATATTTATTAATTTAAAGTTTAGTTTGTTGTTTCCAAGGGCCACGATCATCATATCGTTGGTCCTATTGCTCAATGGGCTAAACCCTGTGCAAAACTCCTTACGGCGTATCTCAGAATTACACCAAATTACAACACTTTTCAAAGCCATGGCGCAACTGGCTCACCTTGATGGGTTATTACCCTAATGTATTGAGCTGTCTCAATATGCAGAACTGAAGCCTGCCTTGGATACATCACTCTAGGCTTAAATACAGCTTTTTTGAGAAAATAAAAGTAAAAAATCAGCTCACTAAGGCCTTTCACCAACTGAACATGGTGGGCGATTAAACCAACTCACTTTCTGACCAATTGAGCAACACTACCAAGCGGCTAAACTGTGCAGATTTTAATTTAAATAAGTTGTTAGGGAAGAGGAGGTCTGCTGCAATAAGATGTCCCCATCTAACCGTGATAAAAACATACATGGGGTTTTAAAGTGGTTTGAATTTGTTGTAGAGGGGGCTTCCCATTGGTGGAAAGCTAAACTGTTAATCCACTTTGGACGTCACAAGTGCTGATCAGGTCACAGGTTACCTTAAGGATAATACTGTAGCATATCAAGGGGTGAAGGACACTGTGATCTGTCTGTTTGGTTGTAGCGAAAATGGCGCGGCGCAAGGCAGAGTTTTTGACAATTAAGTTTAAAAAGAATGAATCCTTGATGGGGTCTTGCAGAGCGTTTCACATCTGAGACACATGTGTTTGTGGGAGCATATATATTTACTAATGAGGAGGTGGGAGTAGCAATTATGGCAGCTGTTAAGCCATATCAAGAACTGTATAATGCTATGTCTTACATTCTTAAAGATGACGAAGAGCTATTAAAAATTGAGAGTCATTTACGCCATCTATTTGTCACTTTTAGTGTCTCAATGTGGAGCGGAAAGCCCCTGAAACTGCTACTGAACTCCCATTAGAATTTGGACAACAACAATTTGGTTATAATCTGTTGGGGAACAATCACCCATTAACGCTTTAGCGAGTCCTTTCCGCCCCCACTATTATCAACCATCTCATCTTTAGCTGAATTACAATCCATCAATAAATTTCAGACCTTGATCTATGGGTGTGATGCAGAGACAAAATTTCATTTACAGACGCTTGTTTCTCATGTGGCCAACGAGACCATTATGCGGCTAGCTGTCCAGGCCAACTGAATGTCCATGTGGTACCAGTTGCTCTGAATGAATAGGGAAAAGGTCGAGTGGAGTAGAGATGGGATGCTCTACTTCCACTAAACTAAACCTAATTGTTCCTGATGATTCTCACGAGTTGCTTTATGTTGGTCCTAGTACTCACCCCAACGATATATTATATCAGCAAATACCCTACAATTTATTATCCTCAAGCTGAGGGAGAGACCCCAAAAACATGGACATGGGTTTTCCTTCAAGATGTGCAAAAGCCATATGCCTGGCAAATCCTTGAGCGGAATGTTACTGTCAAAGGCGAACCTTCAACACATGTCGCAGCTCTAGAGGGGGTGGAAGTGGTGATTACAGTAGAAGAATTTTCCCAAGTGTATCCTCATGTCATTGCCGGTATTCTCACTTTTTTGGATAACCAAAGGCCCTTTGATGGTTATGTAATAAACACCAATGGTTCTTATTCAGAGTGTACATACTGTGACGTATTTGTACATATTACCAAAATTCAAGCGATTATCAATACTGGCACTCCCATCAATATAATATCCACCAAACTTGTAGCTAAGCTTCCACTGTAGCCTGATGTGGAACACCGAGTAGTGTATGGGACCAAAAGGGCACATAGCACTGTTTCAGAGGGCGCTTACAGAATGTTACCTTGATGTTCAGGTAGATTGGGGCATCAGCTCCAAATGTGGTTTTTCCTAATAACAATTATGACATGTTGATCGGAGCTTCATTCATGTGGTGATTTGAGGCCATGGTCAATATGGAAGAAAAAACCATTAGTTTTATAGGTCAACAGATCCACATTTACTTTACCTCCATCAGAGTCCCAAAGGACTCCATCCGCTCCAGACAAATTAAGCTCACTTACAGCAACAGGGTGATTCCTGTTCATTATTAGCAGATGAAGCGGAGGACCATAGCCCTCCTTAACCAGATCTATGAGTACAAAGGTATTCCGCTACAGTCAGCAAGCACTTTAAGCATACTTTCTGACTTCAAGTCATAGTATAACTGAGCTCAAAATAGACATCCCTGAAGGGCTATACAGGGAAATTGTAGGGCCATATCAGCAATTGCGTCTTTAACCCCATTTTGGCTCTGGGGCTAATATAACCTGTAAATGGGGAAGTAAAGGCATTGGTAGAAAATCTAAAGAAGGAGTTAATGATGATCCTATGGCATCAAGTAAAGCTTATTTACACTTGATCTCTATTAATGAAGTCCACCATATTCATGATTTTGGGTCTTTGGAGGACCTTGGCCTAACTGTAAAAACCTCATTTGGTGACAATGACAGTGGTTCCTCGGGAAGCTCTGACTGGGCTGTCAGAGGAACAGAAAGATAGGGCGATAGCCCTGTTTGAAGAAAACAAAGATATCTTTGCATTAGATGACCATGATTTGGGATGCGCATGTGGGGTGGTGCATTAAGTAGACATGGGAGACCACCCTCAAATTTGGTCACAGCCCATCCGGTGCTCTAAAGATGCAGAAGAAGTTATCTCTGATGAGGTAGATAAGTTAATTAAACAAGGGATGTTAGAGACATTTAAGAGTCTGTAGCATTGCTGGTGCTAATTGTTTTTAAATAAGATGGCACAAACTGTATGGTAATTGACTACTGGAATCTTAATAGCGTCACAAAGAAGGACTCCTATCCTCTCCCACATATTGATGACGTTTTATATTGGCTGGGAGGCGCTAACTACTTCTCAGCCATGGACTTGATATTGGGTTACTGGCAGATTGAAGTTGCTGGTGGTAAACGCAAGAAATGTACTATAATCACCTCAAAGGGTTATTCCAGCCAACTTGCATGCCAAAAAGGGTTGTGCAACGCCTTGGATACGTTCCAGCATGCTATGGATATGATCTTGGGTGACCTGAAGCTGTCCTGCGTTCTAGTCTACCTTGACAATATCAACATGTTCTCAAAGACGTTCAAAGAGTACCTTGACCACTTTTTAACAAGTGTTCCGTCAACTACAGATGCTAATAATAAGATCAAGCCTAGAAAGTGTCATTTTTTCAAGGATCAATTAGAATATCTTGGGTATGTGGTAGACTAAAAAAGGGCTTAGTCCTCAGCCAGCAAAGTTGGAAGCTATACACGAGATGACTCAGCTGAGTAATAAATGTGATATTCAGGTGTTTTTAGGGGTGGTTGGATACTACTGGCGGTTCGTTTTCAACTTCAGCTGTATTGGGGATCCGCTCTTTGATTTATTGAAGAAAAACGCCACCTTCAGCTGGACTGACCGTTGCCAAACTCTTTCATTGTCTTATGAGCTGCGTTAGCTAATGATACTATTCTACAATACTTAATTTCAAAAAAGAAATTATTGTGCAAATAGATGCTTCGCTTTCCACCATAGGGGCGGTATTGTCCCAGAAGGATGCCAATGGTGTGGAGCATCCCATCGCGTTTTGTAGCCAAAGCCTAAATTTTCATGAGTGTAATTATACTGTGACCGATAAGGAGTTCTTAGCGGTGATATATGCATATAAACAATTCTGAGTCTACCTCCACAGGGCTAAAGTCAAAGTGGCCATGGACCATGCATCCTTGCGGTGGCTGCAGAATCTGCAGGAACCTAAAGGGCGGCTCGTGCAATGGGCCTAGAAGCTCCAAGTGTATGACTTTGAGATTGTATACTGGCCAGGGGAGAAACATCAAAATGCATACTATCTCTCCCAATTAATAAGTGTCACCATTATGGTAAATTTGGAGGGCATCATGTATGATAATATTGTGTTTGTCAAATATCACAATGATTGCTGCAAGTGATCAAAGTGCTGGATGGGCTTAGACAGAATACCTCCTTATGAGATGGGGAATTATATAAGCGGATTGGAGAATTGATGCTGAGATTTCCGAAGCCCCACACCAGGCTAACAATTAGCTTGGATGAACATAGGGCGTTAGGTCATGGAGGTTTGCAGAAAATGCTGGAGTTCTTGCATCCCCTTTACTATTGGGAGAGCATTCACTACAATGTGTTGTAAACAATTTCTTGTTGCCACCAGTCTCAAGTGGAGAAACCTTTCCAAAAGAAGACCACCTAACAGCTGGTTAAGCCTTATTTTACATAGAATACTGTTTCTCTTGATGTGGTGTGGCATATGCTGACTGGCGCGAACTGCTCTAAGTTTATAATAGTAGCAATTGATCACTTGACAAAATAGGTGGAAGCAGGAGCAATCAATGATTTGAGGGCTGTCACCACTGTCACGTTTATCATGGATTGTGTCATACAGTGACATGGCTATCCGCAGTTTATCTTCACGGGCAATGGAACCAATTTCACATCGCATATCTTGCCCAAGTTGAACAAATTGATGGCAATCCGTGGGGGTCTTGACTACACCCTACCACCCTGAATCTAATGTAATGGCGTAACGGGTCAACGGGACAATAGTAAACATTCTTTGTAAGCTGGTAAATGATTGGCCCTCTTAATGGAATACCCTCCTGTCCACTGCCATCTTTGCAGATATTATCAGCTACCACTCGTCAACTGGCAAGAGTCCTTTCCAATCTACTCTATGGTATACATCTGGCCTTGCCTGTTTTGCTTTACTTTTTTGTGGAGGATAAAGGCGGAGTAGAACCGCAGCATTATCTGACTAACTTAGCAGACACGCTGTTAAAAATATAAATGAAATTTTATTATACCAGCTTGACTAAGAAGATTTGTAAGCAGGTGGCTGACTAAAGTAGACTTAGCGTACTCCCTAAGTTCTCTGTAGAAGATCATGTCTTGTTCCATGGCCAATATGGATATTTCAAGAATAACAAGCTTGTTAACATTTGGACTAGTTTGTTTGAAATAATTGAGAAGACTGTTATTGATGCCTACACCATTAAGGAACCTGCAGGTGGTTGGATTATCAACTAAGCTTATGAAAAGTTCCTCTTTTCATACAAACAATAGGAGCTTATCATCTAGTCAAGGGGAGTAATGTCAAGATACTATGCTGGATGATATGCTATAGATGGCGGATCATAATTTAGAATTGAGGTGAGCTTTGAGATCAAGTTGAATATTATGCTAACATTAGGTGAATTGATTGAAGTATAAATAGTTTGAAAAATTGAGGAAATTCTACTGAAACTTTGATGATAGAATGAAACACTTAAAACTTGTGGCAAATAGGAAATTACTAAGTGGAAGGTCAAGACTGATTAAGATACCAAAGATTAATAGTTGAGCGTGAGGATGAGAAAGAAGGTCTTTTTGAAGAAGGAAGAAGGAAGAAGAGGGTTTAATAAAAAGTAGTCCATTATATATATATATATAGATTAAATAAATTCGGTTTTGGTGGGATGATAACTCCTTATATTAATACTATAATGTTATTTCTTGAGGATTAGCAATCACATATCGCTCGTCCATTGCTCAGTGGGTCTACTCTGTGCAACCAGCTTGGCGGATTGAACCAAAATATTGCCAAAAAGTTAACACCTGAAACTTGGGCATCTATGGACAAACCAATAGAAACTCACCCTCTGCTGATATTTTTTATGTTGGTTTAATTTTAGTTCATCTTTACCCCTTGCTCAAAGTTCACCAAGTTAGGCCAAATATCAAGGGCCCCAATCCTATGCTTTCCCAAGCTATTCCCCAAAATAGATTATTTATTTAAGCAGTTATAACACACTGAGAAAATTAATGGGTGATTTTCTTATCTAACAATTCAATAAAAATCTTCCTTTGCTCCATTTTATTTGATTTATCTCAAAATTTTCCTTTGTCAAACCCCCACGACATCTCCAATGTGGCCTCACGGGCCTCAAATCATCTGAGAAATCCCAGTCATGTTAGTAAATTTGGTTTCCACCGCAGTCAATTGGGCTTATCATTTTAAGTATTTTGTGGAACTCTCTTGAATGCAGATGCCATCCGCCAGCGGGATATCAGTATCCTGTAGACCAAACTATCCCCAATTGAGATGAGGATCTTCCCCATCATCAGTGTTGTTGTACCCTGTTCTTCTAGGGGAAGCCCTGAAATACCCAGTCTGATCTCGCACCTTCCCACGCCCAGACCTGTTGGGTCTGGAGCCACAACAGCCAGGTTTCTAGCTGGGTTTCTTTTTACACTTGTGGCCCACCAACATTCAATCATTAAACACCCCCATACACTCCAATGTCATTTGAGCGGCAATTCCTCAGGCATTCTGGCCCATATTTTAGGTGCTTTTGCATCCCAAATTGAAGGCCAGTATATTCTTTATCTGCCATCTCCCTGAAAGTGGAGGAAGCTATGAGTTTTTCCAAAAGGACATCTTAGAGTCAAACAAAAATACCAAGTGATTACTTGATGTCTTTAAAATAGTTCTCTAAAGACAAGATATCAAAGCCTGTGACAAAATGGTAGCCTATTCTTTTACTAGCCATCAACAAGAGGAGACACAGTTAACCCCTTTAATGCCCATCTAGAGCAAGCCCTACGATAAATTGATAAGCTGGAGGCCATAAAACCTCTGAGACTTCATCAGAATCTCAAAGTATTGCTTTCCAAGTACCCCATATTAAACAGGATCTGGAATCCCATGTGACTCTTATGTCTTATTTTTCCAACACTAAGAGAATCAACAATTGGAGAGTGACATCAGAGGCAAATCCCCTCAGTTAAGAAGAAATTAACAAAGTCTGGTATCAACTTAACAAAGATGAGCAACTCTGGAACACTCACATAAGAGCTGAAAGCCAAGTCTGACAAGATTCCTCAGAGCAATGAATGCAAAGAGATGAAGAAGGACTTAAATTGGCGCATTGGAGTACTAGAGGATGATAACAAGCTTTTTCAAACTTACCGCTTATTTGCTTAACAACAAAATCATGATCTGGAAAATTGTGTTTAGAACACTGAGACAGATAAAGTCATGCGTGAAAGAATAACCAACCTACTGGATGGTATGTGTCACAGAACAGGCAGATGAATTGAGACTGGCCTGTCAGTTTTGGTGCGCGAACCCCAAGAATAAAAACCAGAATGTCAAGGCCATTGCCGTCTAAGCGACTTGATAAATAGGTGGGAGTGAATCAAACAGAGGATAACGGCTGGTGGCCGCTGTAACTACCAACCCAACAAGCAACCAGATAATGGTCCCTGAGGGCCCAAAGATTCAGAAATAGGAGACTTATCAGGTACAATAGTGGGGCCAGGATTCACCATAAGGATACTAATGAAGAACAGGCGGCAAGGTCATGAAACACCACTTAGCTGGGAGATAAGATCTCTAACATCATAGACAAAACTTTCTCTAGAGATAGCTGGCAAATGGAGATATCCCCAACAGGCCATGCATACAATATTTCTCAGTCAACAAATTTAGGGAATAGTGTGGTGAGCATGGTTACTAGGACCCGATTGTGATGCAACCTGAGCAACGTAGTTTGGGGTTGCTGAAGTGTCAAACTCTTGAAAAATTTAATAAAGGTAGATTTTTGGTTGAGAAGAGGGTAGTTTATAAAAAAACTAAAGTAACGAATTAACTGACAACTTTACCAGTGAGGGATGGTTGTCTTAAAGCCTTGAGGCTTGGATAATAAGGGAAAGTGCATGACAAAGGGTTTTGAACCCAACCAATCTTGAAAAAACAAAATCTCACAACTAGCTTGATGCCAATTTGGCCTTTTACTGGTCATCTGACTCCCGCTTGAGTTTCGCCATTTACCTGTTCCTTCCACCAAGATTCTTCTTGGTTTGGTATTGCTTCATTCATCAGGTGACTGGAAGCGCCCATGGATAGGGCACAGGGGCCCTTTCCCAATGGGTATCAGATGGATTTCCCCTATTTGGTCTCACCAGGTTCAGTTCCCTAAATTATCTGAATATTTCGCCTTATCAGTGCAACCTGAAATGAACATTGGAGCTTATTCCCCTCGCTTTCTTAAAATACTTTTCCCCTTCAACGAACCCTAACATTGGCACTGGAGTGCACTTTCCCCCTTGCCCTATGGCTGGCGGCCTCTTTCCACCATTATTTCTTCACACACTTCCCTGATTCACTTCAAAACTTGCTCATTATTAAATATGGCGTAGGAGGAGGAACCCTCTAAGGGTAGGCTGTCACCCACTGTTTGTCCACCACATGGGCGAGATCGCCCTAAGTGACAAGGGTAACAGCCACCTTTTTGGTCCTTTTTTGTAAAAAAGAACGCCATTTGGGTACAGTTCAGAGGACGCCCCCTAACTTACATTATCCTTTTCTTTTGCTGAGAAGGAGCGCCCCACCAGGAAGCGGGGCCTGGAGATATTTTTGTGGGCTTTTGGGAGTTTGATCACCATCAGTGCAGTGATTTTGGGGGGAATCTAGGGAGCATCAGGGTAGGTATGTGGAAAGCTTTGACCAGCTTGGAACAATTAGCGCAGTACCAGGCACTGAACCAGCTGTTTTTGTAAGCTGGAAAACCTTTCATTGCCACTAGGTTTTATCAAACAATGCGATGCTAAGAAGCTAAAATGACATTGACCTCATCCCCTTTGACCCCTCAATCACAATTGGCTCAGGTTCCAATAAAATCTCCCCTAGATGGTGACAACTACGATGCATGGAACACTGAGTTTTTCTTCCAACGGGTCAGAAACAACAAGAAAAATTCCCCACTGCCCAGGTCCGCCTACAAAATATGGGGCCTGGATCATTATTCAAAATTTTGTGGGAAAGTACCTGCATACGCAAGTAATACATGTCCAGAATGATATGTAAGCCCACCATAATAATGCGCCAAAAGATATTTCAGTCTTGAAATGCTTATAGTCACTTATAGTCTTGGTTAAGTGTTCTCAACCAGAGACTGTGTACTGCAGATATGTTAAGCATGGTCAGACGCAGCCGTACTACATGATGAAGACATGTCCCCACTGAGAATGAAGGGTTTTACCATAGTGTTGCCTCATGGAGTGAAGAATCCTGTTGATGCATGTGTTTTATTGTTAAATGCTAACTGAGCAAGAAGAAGATTTTCTGACAAGGTTTTTGAGCTGCTGTGGTGTAAAACTGAAGGTACTGTTAAAGAACTTGATTTACCCGCTCTGTTTGGCCATCTGACTGAGGATGGTATGGCAAATTGACACAGCATAATTCCTAAAGATTGTGAGGAGTTTATTCCATAATTGCACAATAAAATAGGGCCCACAGTCACTTATGATCTTGTGGCAACACAAATATTGAGAATACATGGTGCACGAGGAGTATGGCTGTTTCCTTGGCAGTAATAGCAGAAAAAAGGAATTAAAAAGTGCTGATTTATTGAAATTATTCACTACCACCATAATGGCATTAAACCCATTGGAGCTGGGAAGCTTGACAATGAACTCTATGGACACCAAAGTCTACAGACACTCCGCCTGCTGAAAGGGGTGAAGGAGTCCTCTTTTCCCAACCAATCCAACTTGGCCTACACGCATGTCACACAATTTTCAATCCATTATGTAATATCCTTATCAGGCCTGGCCAGTTGTATGTCTGTTTAAATAAATTGAGACACTTCTTGTTGCCAGGGTGCCCTACTGCAGGGGGGTCATGCACAATCAGATAACTTCATTGTTGAGGAGGGTCAGCACCCACAAGAGCGAGCTAAACTGAATGTAGCCCTCCACAAAATAATAAAGAGACAGCTTGTGCGTCAGGACTGCCAACTGATTTAATAACTCCAAACCCTCCGCACAAGCAGTCTGTGACTCTAGGACCTTCAAAACCAGGGGCGCGTCTGGACCAAATCCACTACGAAATTCCTGGAGGTGCAATAACTAAAACATGTGCCATTGGAATAACTGTAATTATATTAGCTCATCCGCCTCCACCGGACACAGCGCAGGATTGCAACTAAGAAAGTCAGGAATATCATTCAATGCTCCCTTCACAAATTTGTACCTAAATTTTAAGTTCAAAGAGAACGTTAAGTCTGCAAATTGATGGTGTGCTAACTATTGTGGCTTTAAAAAGTACAAGAGGGCTTGGTAATACATCCAAAAAGTTACCTCATGATGGGCACCTTGCAGAAGATGTTGCCAATGATCAGGGCCCACGCCACAGTGGCCAACTCCTTGTTGTAGATGGCCAAGCTTGTCTGGAAAAGGCAAACTTGTGGGAAAAATAAGCCACCAGGTGTTCCAGCCCATCATAGATCCTGCAACAGAACTGCCCCTAATACAGTGGATGAAGAGTCACATGTGATGAATAAAGGGCTTGTTAGGTTTGGAATTCTCCAAAAAAGGAGGAGACAAACACTTCTGCTTGATGGCCTCAAATGCCTACTGGCACTCCTTTTTCCAGCAGAATGGCACATTTTTCTCCGTCAGGGGATGAAGTGGTGCAGCCATCTGCAAAAAAGGCAAGGGAAATTTTTTTCAGGAAGATGATGGTGCACAAGATTCTTTGTAACTGCTTCTGGGTTGTGGGGTAAGCCACTCAAGGTTGGCCTTAAGCTTGCTGGGGGTATGGAGTACACATCTTTCAAGATGAGATTACCTAGGAAGGAACCACTTCATGAAAGAACTCACACCTTGATGGCTTGAAATAAAGTCCAGCCTTGTGTATAGCGTCCAGCACCGCCTCCAGGTCTTTCTTGTGTTTCTCAGGCATTGGAGATTGGACAAGGATATTGTCAATGTACGCCACCATGCAGGTGAACCTAAGGTCCCCCAGCACGTTTTACGCATATACTGGAAAGTGGCGGGAGCATTCTTCAGGCTGAATAGCATCACCCAAAACTGAAATATGCCTCTTCTAGTCCAAAATTACAGTGAGCCATACTTGGCCCTTGGCAACTCAAATTTGGTTAAAGCATTGATAAAGTCAAGTTTGAAAAACACATGAAATTTTGCAATCATTTGGCTGTTTGCCGCTTGAGGGGGAGGGGATAAAGATCATGTACCATGAATTTATTCAGATGACTATAGTCAATGCAGGGCTGCAGCATTCCATTGGCCTTCTGAGCGAACACAATAGGTGAGCCAATAGGGGAAGTTTCCTTAAAATTCTACCCCTTCTTGAGCAAGTCTTCCAACCATATTTCCAAAGCCATTTTATCTTCTGCCATGTATGGGTACAGTGGTCAGTTAATATTGATCAATGCTACTATCAAGCGAAATGCTAAGTCATACTCAGAGTGTGGTGGAAAATGATCCAATTCTTCAAATTAAAGATATTTCGGTATGCCACCAACTCTGGGGAAAATTGGGGGAAAAGCCCATGGAGAAGCAAGCGTCATGATGGAGCTATTGGATTGTTCAATGGTAAGAGTTTCAATAAGTAAAAACTCGCCTCCCACCTAGTTATTTAAAAACATAATGTTTGAGTCTAAATGGATTTTCACCAGCTGGCGCCGCTCCAGCACACCCACAAAATTACCAGGAATATCAGGCCAGGCACCACCAAAAATACATCAAAGAAACTGAGCTGATAAACCAAGAAGGCCACCAAGTGTCAAACCTTAAAAGATGACATAAGAGCCAATGATGCGCCCAGCCTTGAAGCCCTTTATTCAAGTCCAACTTAAACTACTGCGCCAGCTTCAAACTCATAAAGTTTTTCGCCATGCCCGTGTCAACCAAGGCATCAAATGACACTTGGCGTGCACCCATTAGTATTTCCTATGGAACCAAAAGTAAGAAAAATCTAGTTTATTGGCCAGGGAGCATGATTCTGTCAGCTGGGTGGTAATAATCATCAGTTTGGGCGGGGAAACTGGTGTGGTTGGGGAACTGGAGCCTAAACCAGAATACTGCTTTGTGATCTCCTCACGCTGGGCATCCATCAACTGGGTAACCAATGGATTAACAATCATTTTCTCGTTTGCAGGAGGCGCCTCATCTGCGGGAGCCAAAACAGGTTTGGACCCCCCTTCAAGAATAAAGAGAACCTCACCTTTTTCAAAGCACATCACTTATTTTGGGGGCGTGGGTGGGGCCAGTACTTAGGGTAAACACCCAGGATACACTGATGAATATATGAGCCCCCACCCAAAGGACACCTGGTGGAGTGTGGCACTGATTGATTTTATTTATGCACTTTGGTTGACTCTCTCCACTGGTGCAGCCCAAACGGCATAAGTGTCAAGTGAGATCCATGGTATTTTATTATGCTGCCATAATGACGTCCAGCAGAAGACTGAGTGCAGGTGAATCTTCATGGAAAGCTTCTACATTAGAAGCCAAATTAGACGCATATGCGACCAGGGAAAATAATTGAAGAAAATGAGTAATATCACCACCAGCACCTGCAATGCTAATGAGTCCAGTGCGATCAGGCAATTACAACCTCAGCCTGGTTGTCAAAACAGGAACTCCACACCCAATGGTTGTGGTCACCTTCAACTGCATCCAACAAGAACACACTCCATTGGACATCTGTCATGGTAGAGAAACTTTCCTGAAAAATCAAGAATTGAACTTGCAACTTAGTGAGGGCATCGAGCACCTGGTTGGAAATCTCAGCAGTTGGAGAAGATGAGCCCAACCCTGAGGGTGGGCCAGAACTAAGCTTGGATTTTCTGGAACAACATGGCTGGTGATAAACTACCCCATCGCCGCCTGAAATCAACGCACAAGCATGACAGTTGACCAAATGAGCAGCATGAGGCAAAGTACCAACTGCAAGTTTATTCAATAAATGGAAACCAATGCTTCACTTAACTCAAATAGAAGGGCGGAAATGGCGGATACTATGGTTCAATCGATTATGTCATGGAACTGGCAGATAAAATTGAGACTGGCCTACCATTTGGGGTGCGTGAGCACCCAGAAGACAAACCAGAATGTCAAGGCCATTGCCATCTGAGTGACTTGATAAATAGGTGGGAGTGAATCAAACAGAGGATAACGGCTGGTGCCCATCATAACTACCAACCTGACAAGCAACCAGATAATGGCCCTGAGTGCCCCAAAGATTCATAAACAGGAGACTCATCAGTTACAATAGTGGGGTATTATTCGCCATAAGGCTACTAATGAAGATTAGGCGGCGAGGTCATAAAACATCACTTAGCTGGGGGTTAAGATCTTTAACATCATAGGTAAATCTTTCGCCAGAGAGCGCTGTCAAACGGAGATATCCCCAACAGGTCATGCATATGATATCCCCAGTCAATAAATGTAGGGAGAATCTTGGTGAGCATGGCCACTAGGACCCAATTGTGATGAAGCCTGAGAAACGTAGTTTGTGGTTGCTGAAGTGTCAAACTCTTGAAAAATTTAATAAAGGTAAATTTTTGGCTGAGAAGAGGGTAGTTTTATTAAAAAACTAAAGTAAAAAATTGACTGACAACTGTACTATTGAGGGATGGTTGCCTTAAGGCTTTGAGGCTTGGGGAATTAAAAAAGTGCATGAACAAAGGGTTATGAACCTAACCAATTTTGGCAGAACAAAATCTCACAACTAGATTGATGCCAATTTGGCCTTTTTCTGGCCATCTGACTCCCGCTTGAGTTTCGCTATTTACCTGTTCCTTCTACCACGATTCTTTTGGTTTTGTGTTGCTTTGTTCAGCAGGAGACTGGAAGCGACCATGGATAGGGCATAGGTGCCCTTTCCCACAGGATATCAAATAGATTTCTCATATTTGATTTCACCAGGTTATACTTCCCCCAAATTATTCAGATTTTTCGCCTTATCAGTGCAACCTGAAATGATCATTGGAGCTGATTTCCCTGCTTGATTAAAAAACTTTTCCCCTCGGTGAGCCCCAACATTGGCATCAGAGTGGCACGTTCATCCACACCCAGTGGCAGGCGGTCTCTTCCCACCATAACCTCTGTACGCATTTCATTGATTTGCCTAAGAAGCTCGCTATCTATTATATATGGAGGGTAGTAGGAACATTCAAAGTTAGGCTTTCACCCACCATTCATCCACCACTTGGGCGAGATTGCCCTGAGTGAAGAGGGGACGGACACCTTTTTTGGGCCCTTTCTTGTATAAAAGAGAATGCCATTCAGTTGAGGCACAGGGATGCCCCCATACTTACATCCATTGGTTAGATTGGTTAGTTAATTGCCAATTTGTGAGGACTTAATTCCAGAGTTAGGGGTTTGACTTTATTCTTGTCTGAAACTAAGATAAAGATTTTAAAATATATAAATATTTATAAGACAGCTGGTCCTAAAAATATACTAAGAATAATCCTTTTTTCTTGGTTACATGACATAATTGAGAATACAGATTGTAGAAACAAGGCTGAGCGTGAGGAGGCCAAAAGGTTAAATTGGCAGGCCTTCCTGATCTGAAAAACACCCTGTACTAATTCTGGGTACAGTCAAGATATACCCTATTTGGTTCTGGGGGTGCGCTTGATGTTTGGCACTGTATTACATTGATAATGTTGAAACGCACTAGTTTTGTTACTAGCAATGATGGTTCTGTAATGAAAGAGTTCACACCAATATCCCACAAGGGAATCAGGAAGTAAGAGCCACATAACTGACTCTACTAGGGACCAGCCCACCAGAGCCAATCCTCAAACCCATCCGCTGGGTTTCGCCATTGCCACGTTCCCTCAGATCCCTGTCCACACACTGTAGGGGGATAAAAAGTAACATGCCAACGCCACACCATGCCCACTATTGGAGCCCATATCTTCCAATCTGATTATTCTATTTTTTAAATAAAATACTCTTTTCAAACATGCAACCAAATCTTTATTTGATTTTTAGGATTTATCATAGAAGACTCAACTGGCTATTCAAGCCAGCATATCCTCAAATATATATTGCACTTGCAAATACAAAATAGGCTTTCCCCTATGCCAAGCTCTCCTGAACTGTCCCGCACATCTTGGGTAAAGATTCCATTCCCCATGGAATCATCATCTGAACTTCTCATAAGTCTGACGTCATATTGACTTGGATGCATTTCAGCTTTGGACTGTCAAATTTCCCTTGCTCTGATTCCCCTTTAATCAGGTTTCTTTTTAAATTTCCTATTTGGATCTAGTACTAACATATCCATAGCAATGTACTGATCAGGTACCACTTGATCCATTACAGGTTTGTTATGGTTGCTTAGAGAACGGCGTTTCAAAACCCTTTTTAATCTACAATATTGCTAAATTGGGAAAAATTTAGTTGCAATCAATAGCTTAAGTTTGGACTGTCTCATGCTACAGTACTGAGGCTGATGATAGTGTGCTTTTTTGGTTTTTTTAGGCTTAGTACCACTCTCCCAGATTGATGATTCTCCCCTAATTATCTAACAATGATTCTTAGAGACCAACCTTCCTTGTTGGTCAAATTGCTTAATAAAACCACTGTTAGTTTCACATTCTTTGAATGTACCTTGGGAGAACGTGTTCATGGACCTTCTCAAGGAGATCTTTACAATATAGGACATTTTATTTTATCTAAATTAATAAAAGAATCTGGTGCACAACTGGTCCATCCTGGTCCCTTTAAGATCGAGGCACCCAAGCACTCCAACACTGATCTGCACTTGGGTATGGGCTCCTCCTTGGTGTCCAACCAAGTTCTGTTATTTTATTGTTTACTAGCTATATATTTTGTATTGTATATCATGTCCCTGGGTCCCCTGTGCTCTGGCACCTCCTGAAATGCCTTGTTCCCAATATTAATAGTTACTAATTCCCTTATGGTGTGGCTGTGTATCCACCACCTTGCTGGAAATGAGAGAGTTACGGATAATCTCTTGACTTTAGTTGACCAACCCTTTTACTTTAAGTACATGAGAATTATCTGTATGGGGCTTTCTTTGAGTGTGAACTGGGTGCGCTGGACACTTATCACGGCCTCTATGGTGCTCACCACAGTTTTCTCATTTGTCTTATTGTTATTGCATCTCAGCGTTATTCTTACTACTTTCAACTGTGAAGTGCCCCCCTTCCTGCTTGTACTTAGTGGACTTGGATACTTCAAAATTGTCGTTGCAATTCCCCAACTTTCCCCTGTAATTATTCTGAAATTCAACAGGCACTTGCTTCCCTCTCATAAAGAGGCCTCCTTTAATAATGACAATTTGAGTAGTTCTAGTCCACCCTTGCGTGGGGTGGATTTGTTGTATTGGCTGTCCTGGTGCATCTTAATGGGTTTCTGTGGTGTTTTGTGCACAGTCAGTTTTGTGGAAATTGGTGAAGGGCTTGGAGCGTTTCCTGGAGCAGTGTCACATAGACGTGCCATCCTTACAAGTTTTCTATAAGCTCTTTGCTCTGCGCCAATCTGGCATCCCAGTGAAATTATATATAAATGAATTTTATGACAGGGCATGGACCCTGCCTTTGTCAGAAGCCATTAAAACGTCATTTCTTCATTCCTCCTTGGATTCCCCTACAAGAAATGCCCCAGTATGGCAATCTCTCTCCCAACTTTGACCAGCTGATTGAAGCTCTTTGTGGTGATTTCCTCGCCCAACCCATAAGGGGCCAGGTAATTTGTCCATCATAGTTTCACTTGGGGTGGCCTAATATATATGGGCCCTAAAAACTTGCGCACACCTCTGAAAAAGGAGGAATCTTATCCTTCCATTCCTTAATCTTTGGCGGAATTTGAGGGGGCAGGGGTCAAAGTATCAAGAATTTGTTTAATATTTTAGTTGATTCCACCACAATGATGTCACCTCTAGTGGCCCCTATCATGCGGCACCCAAGTCTATTTTTCCCTTTAACGGGGCAGAGCTTCCCACCAATCTTTTCCCTATTTCAGCGGAATCTGAGGTTCAGATGAGTCTAGCCCCAAAATTTAACATAAATGGTTCAACTAAATTAAATTTTCTTTGCATTGAGTCCCTGTGGCGCCAGCCATGTTATTGATAAAGGGCTTGATGGTGAAGGCCCTAGATAATGATGAACAACTGTCCATAAAATCTAAGATAGTGTCATTAATGCCTAAAAAGAATTTTTAATGTGAAGTGTATACATTAAATGAGCTGATCATCAGCTCCTGCAGCTCTGATGCGGACCACATTCTTGTGTAACAGTTTAATCCAGAGAGTGCCGCGCTTGAACCCTATCATGACCGCAGAACACAGGAGGTGGAGAAAAAATTACTTTTAAAATAGGAAAATGTATTTGCAACTACTGAAGATATGGTGGGATATGTGAATCATTATTGAGGGTAGCCAATTATTTCTTTCTAATTTTATGATGCAAAAACTTATACTAGAGGCATGCTTATGCCTGATGAACGGTTTTCTGGTGAAATGTTAGCGCTATCTGCTATAAATAAAGATTATTTTGGATATTTTTTTGTTGACAGCTACCCTTTTATCCCCTTTAGGAAAAATCCGCACAACTATTGGTGGTTATAGGAGCCTTTGATAATTTTATTGGCCAAGACCTTGCTGACTATTTTGAGTTGAATTACTTTTCAGATGTTATGGTTAGGGGAGAAGCTTTCCAAGGTATTCCCACGCTGAAGGTTCTAAAGTTGGTGGACTACCAAGTTGGCAAACATCATATGTCTGATTGCTTCAAGGCTATCAAATACTTTATCTACTACAATATTCTAGAGAATAGTGGTGGCGAAAATCTAAGGTCAAATCCATTTTGAAAGCCAATACCTTGTCATTATCATTTAAAAATGGTCAAGAATTAGTTGTCCCTTAGTCTGAAGCATACTCTCATAGGGCAATTTTCCCCAATGGCTAAAGGTCCATGCACTCAGTCTAGCTCCGTTGCTGAAGCCCATATTGGAGGTACCCTTACCTTCCTGTATGGTAGAGATGCCTCTTCATTTGATGAGGCTTCAGTCAATGTACTACCAGATTATTCAGAGTTTGATTGCGAGTTCAAACTCACTGTTGATCTGGTGTATATATCTTCTCCCATTTACCCTTTGACCATACGTGAGAAGAAGTATTAGATGTGTGTTAAGGAGCAGTTAGCTAAAGGCGCAATATTTCAGCGTACCTCTCCAGTATTCTCCCCACTTGTCTTTGTGGAGAAAGATGATGGTACTTTACGACCCTGTGTGGATTATGAGAACCTAAACACCATCACAGTACCAGATTTCTCATCCCATCACAGTGGACTCACAGATTGCCGCTATGTGAAGAAGGTGTTGGAAAATTTCAAGTCCAATATATTGATAAGATTGGTTTGGAGGAAAATAATTTGAATATCGGCAAAAAGACCCTGGTCAATTCCCATTGGAACCCCACAAATTGGGGCAACATTTTTACTAAAGATTATGCAAACAAATCAAAGTTTGGGCGGTCAGATTGCACCATATTGTTGGCTGAATTTGGGGAGCTCATTGGAGTCTCCTCCCCTTCCTCTCTAGTTTAGTAAAGGTTACACTGCGGAAACTGGCCCCTTTTATAGGGTCAGAAGGGTTCCAACCAAGTGAACTAAGTTTCCAGCCCATTGATTGGGTCAAATTCATAAAAACATTAACTAATGGACTTGTCCTTCTGGTTCCCAACCCTTAATTGGCCATTCCTCCCAGCTGAGGCAAGTTCGAGAGATCTAATAGGTTAATGACTCATATTACCTAATTTGGACTTTACTAAGCTATCCAAACTTTGAGCCTTGACATTTTAAATACTATTATTAATTTATTAAGTGTGTTCTCTTTTTACCCCTGCGTGGCACCTAATAAAATCTATAAAATTGTAACTTTTTAGTATTTTTTAGTTTTCTATCTTTTTAATATCAGTAGTACTAAGAAGCCATAAGTTACATTGTCAAATTCAAGGTAAAAAGCATCAGTGAGCCTTTTACAAGCCAAAGATCCAACAGAAGGCCAGAGTCTTCTCCAAACCGGATTGCTCAAATGTGTTCAATCAAATTTTTATCAAGAAGGTACAGGAGTGGCTCAACGCGTTCTGAACCAGAAAGGGAATATTTCAGTTTTGAGTTATGCCCTTTGGGCTTAAAAATGCACCTGCTATTTTCCAACGTCACATAGATGTGACCTTGAGGGACCTGCTAGGTGCATGCGCGGTGGCCTATATGGATGACATTTTGGTGTTTTCCCCAGCTCAAGAGCCCCATGCAATACGCATGTGGCATGTGGTGGAGAGTTTAAGGGAAGCCAATCCTAGGCTAAAAATTAATAAGTTTGAGTCCTTAAAGTCCCAGGTCACATTCATGGGTAACGTCAGGTTTGAACAAGGACACATGATAACTCCTGACAAGGAGAAGGCAAATTGGGAATGTCCCACCCCAACATCAGTAAAAAAATGAGGAGCTTTTAGGGACGTGTACATTTATTACAAAATTCACATCAAGTCTTTTTGAGGTGGCGGCGCCTTTGTATAAGGCAAATGAGGCAAAAGCGCTCCAGTGGTCCCTCATTTTGTAGGATGCTTTCCAAGCAGAAAAGTGCATCCTGCTGTCTATGTCCGTCCTTTGCCATGTAGATCCAGACAAAGGTTTTATTATGGTTACTAAAGGATTTAACTTTGCAATAGTAACTGCCTTGTTACAAGTGGACAGAGATGTAATAAAGCATCCAGTGGGATATTTTTTCTGGAAAATGTCCTTGCCAGAGTTAAACTATGACATTATGATAAAGACTTATTGACAGTGGTTGAGGCGCTGACCTGTTGGCGTCATCATTTTCATGGCTCAACTCTACCATTCTGCATTTATACATATCACTATTCCTTGCTGTACTACCTCACATCTCATGTCCTGACTTTATGGAGAACCCATTGATATGATACTCTGGCCCAATTTTTGTTCTCCTATGAGTTTAAAAAGAGCAAGGAGAATGGGTTGGCGGATGCTTTAAGTCAAAACCCCGCGTTAGCTTCAGATCCTAAGGAGGTAGAGGTACACAATACTCACTTTTTGATTCTGCTGGATAAAATTGTGTCCCAACATCCCTATCCCATGGCACAAGTGTCAGTGCTTGCTCCTTCGGAAAATGTAGAGGACTATTTATGTTCAAAAAGGTGGTCCTTTCATAGCCTTGTCATCATTATATACTATGGTCCTTGCCAAGAGCAAGTTATTTCAAGAGGATATTACCAGGGGTTATCACGTTAAGGATGAGATGGCATGGTTTCAATATGCCTATGGGTTCCTGCCAGACCACTTCGCCTGGAAATCATCTGGGACCATCATGATGGGATCACCGTTGGGGACCCTGGGAAGAAAAAGACTCTGGAGCTAATTTGCTGCACTTATAATTGGAAGATATTAGCTGCGCAAGTTGCCTGGTAATGTATGGAGTACCTGGTCTGTAACCAAATGAAGCCAAATCTCCAAACCCTCATGGGGTTGTTGGTACCAGTTTAAAAGGTCAAAGGACCTTGAATTTTCTTATTGGTGGAATTTATTGTGGAGTTACCTGCATCTGAAGCTACAATGCCTAAATGGTAAATGTGGACCATAGTACAATTTTCGCCCACTTTATTCCCTGTAGAACCATGGTGATCGCAGCTGATATTACTAGGCTCTTCATGTCTTGTGTGTTCTCCTTTCATGGGGTGCCCCAGGAGACCATTAGTAATTGTGGTCCCCAGTTTACTTATGTATTTTGGTAAGAGTTGTGCAAAGCTCTTCAGATCATCCCCAGCCATTCTACTGCCTGTCACCTCTAGCCAGATGAGCAGACTGAACGAGTAAACCAGTGATTGAAACAGTTTCTGCAGTGTTACGCTGCCGTTCACCATTCATATTAGTTTCCCATCTTCCCATGACCAATTTTATCTATAACAACACCCAACATGCTTCCATCAGTTGTTCTCCATTTTTGCCAATTATGGGTTTAACCCACCTTCAACATAGAGCCCAGATGTGGATCCAAAGTAAAGTGATGGTAGACTTTGCAAATACCATCAAGGAAGTACACCAGGGGTTAACACGATTTGGATGCAGCTATGCAAGCTTATAAGGAGAATGCTGATGGTAAGAGAAGGGTAAGTCCTGTATACAAGGAAGGGGATCTCAGAATGCTTGATGCTAGAAATGGTGTAAGTCCCGGGGAATGTCCCCTAGCTGTTGATCGGGCCATCTTCCCATTCCTGAGTAAAAAGACACTGAAGAGGATTGTGGTACCTTTTGTTACTCAGGGCGATCTCACTCATGTAGTAGATGAGCGATGGGTAACAGCTCTTCAACTTTGGATCCCACCACCAGTACCCACACTCACCTTGGCAAAACTGTTACAGGGACTTAGACAAATCTGCGCTGAGATTGTCAAATTGAAATTGGCTGGATCTAATTTGAGTGGCAATCTGGCTGATGCTTAAATCTCAAATGGCTGGAAAGGCATGAAGACTGAGTTATCAGCTGGAATGCCTGACAGTTCCAATTCAATCAATATGCCGATTGAACAAAGCACATTCCTACCAAAGTTGTCAGGGATCATCCTTGATGATCAGGATATAGCATTGGGTGCCATAGATGAAGGTTTGAAGCCCCTTGTTGGAAATTTGGGTGTTGTGGCCAATGTGATGCCACTGACTGAATGAATGGTCCAGCAACTGAGCGTGGGCAGGTTGGGCGTCCTGAACTCATTCCAAACCAAATGGACCCGCCCCTATGTGGGGTGGCCTTGGGGGATTCTCATCACTCGTTGGCCAAATGCTGTCATGCCAACCGTCAGAAATGTAGCTGAAGCCTCAGTTTGGACGTTCAGGGTCAAACTGACAGCAACTTGGCCCACCGCCAAATTTTGTGATGTTGGTTCCCAAGGAATAAACCCGCCCATTCCTGAACAATTTGTCAGTTAGGTCGAAATTGAGGGTCCCAATCCTGGCTTGTCACTACCCCAATTGACCACTATTTAATCAGTTGCATAGCACTGAGAAAATTGTTGGTCAATTTTCTTCATTTTTTTCAATAAAATTTTTCCAAAAAAACCAAACAATTTTTTTATTATCTCTTCTGACCGCATCCCTGATGGCGTTTCCCTGGTGGCCCATCAGTCCATATACTGGATGGGCTCTACCAGTACTCTTGGTCACTATGGCCCCCTCCGTCATCAATTGGATTCAGCGAGTCCAATATTTTTGGCTCTACAACCCCATTATCATGAACTTCCGGCAGCAATACATGGGAATCTTGTGGCCTTATGTCCACCAATTGCAAGAGAGAATCTGTCTCCTTGCCACCCCGGTTGAAATGGCCCCATATGCTGAGGAACTCATCGAGACTATCTCTGTGATCCCACCCCCTGCAGCAAGACCCCCTGGGTCAGGAGTGGGCTCATTGTGGTTCGTCATCAGGATCATACTCACTATTGTGCTGCACCAACAATTTGTCATTTCCTAATGCCCAGCTCCATATCAAGTCATTCAGTCAGCAATGCCTCTGGCATTCTGGCTTGCTTTTTGGGTGCTTATGCATCCTGACTGGCAGGCCGGTCTAAACTTCTTCTGCCATTTCCATGACATAATTGACCAACCATTATTTCAGCCACTTCCGCCTTGTTCTTTGAACTGGGCGCCACAGTGGTTACTCTTTACCAAATGAATGTGCAATCAGTAGTTTGCTGTTTGTTGTTTGTTTGGTCACTTTCTGACTTTGGGAGAAGTATCCGCTCTACCTTGGGAAATCTTCTTCAATCCACCCAAGCTGCGCAGATTGCATCTCCTCCTCCTTCCACTAGCCCAGAGGGAAGTTGAGTGTCCCCTCCTGGGAGATCGCCAATCAAGTTCTTGATGCGCTCACTGAAGTGCAAATGTGTACAGCAATTGCGCTTAATAATGCTTTGCGTTATCCCATGCCCAACAAGGGCTCGCGTTGTTAGATGCTGTGGATGGGGATGCCCGCCGTTGGGTGAGAGGTCTTTTGCGCTCTTCCTCACAAGCAGGAGACTCCACCCCACTGATGGCTGTCATGTCAGCCGCCCTGAAACCCCTGTGTCCCAATCAGACCACCTATTCAGACTGATCTATGCCATGGCTGAAGCCCCTAGCTTGGTTTCTTTGATTTCTACCTTTTGTGAACTGGCCCCCACATCAGGTCTATCTATTGATATGCTTCAGGCAGTCTTTAGATTGGGCTTGGATTCAGGTTCCGCTCATCACAAGGTCTGGTCTACCATCCAAGGATCAGTAGATCAAATATGTGCCACCGCAACCACCATCAACGCCTTACCCCATCATGTTACCCGTTATCAGAAGGCGAATTTCTTGATTGGATTACCCAAAGTAGATGCAGATGACGCGCCTATCTCCAAATTAGTGGTAGATCTGGGTACCAATCTTGCCGTAACCCCCAAGTCTGAGTTGGTGGGTACAGAGTTAACTATTAATGATTCTGTTCAAGCCCAGATGGAGGAAGTCGTTTCCCCCGCCCTCATACTTCCAATTTTCGCTCCAGCAAAGGACCCTGACCTTACCCCCAATATGCCCATTATTTCTTCAGTCACAAATGAGTGGTCAAATCTTCCAATAAACAAAACTTTGCTTATTTCCTATTGCCTATGAAGATCAGTGTCAGCTCACATCATGTCTCCTTCAAAGCTCTGGTGGATACTGGAGCTGCGGGGAACTTCATGAGTGTTGAGTTGGCACAACAATTAAAACTGGAAATGGATGTGGGCTCCTCAGTGATGGTGGCCTCATCTGCTTATCAGCCCTCATATGTCATTTGCTGACTGGTACCTTTTTCAATCCACCAGTTCAGCTTCTGCAATTGCTTTTCAGCTATGCCAAACTTGGTGTTTCCGGTGATCTTAGGTGTGGGGTGGTGGCGCTGACAACATGTGAAGATTCATTTAGAGTCTAATATGTTGTCATTTACCAATGATCATTTGGAGGGAGAATTCCCTCTGATCAACACCCTCAAGAAGATACAAGGAACCAGCTCTATCACTACCCTGGTCACTTCTGCGGGCATCCTGGCTGATTTCCCCAAAAGCTTAATGTGATATTGGAGAATCTTTGACATGGAAAAGGCAGATTGCCTGCCTAAGCACACTAGGTTCAATTGTGGGTTTTGAACAACCGTGGAGTTGGTGAACATCAACTGTCCGTTGTATCCCCATACAGCGGAGGAAGAAGTTGCACTCAATACCTGGTTGGACGATATGTTGAAAAAAGGTTGGTTGTTCAAAGAGACCTCACCCATCGCCTCCCCCATCATCTTCACCAAAAAAGTGGATGGTTCTCTCCGTCCCTGCATGGATTATGGTCATTTGAATAAAATAACAGTTTCTGATCCCTACCCATTGCCTCTGGAGCAGACAATCAGCCAGGCAATCGCCAAATCCCATGTGTTCTCTAAGCTGGATCTGGTGAACGCCTTCAACCAAATTTGGGTAATGGAAGGGCAGGAATGGTTAACCGCGATCTGGACAAAGTGAGGCATTTTTCAATTTTGTGTAATGCCCTTTGGGCTGAAGAATGCTCCCGCTACATTTCAATGGATGATTGACAATGTACTGGGTGACCTCCAGTTTACCTGTGCAATTGCATACATTGATGATATCCTGGTTCACTCCCCAACTCCTGAACAACATGCTACTGACTTGGAAGCGGTGGTGGTCGCCTTGCATAAGGCAGGTTTGTTCCTCAAACCTTCCAAGTGTGAGTTTTATAAGGAGGAGGTTACTTTCCTTGGGAACCTGGTTCTCAAAGATGGCTATGCAATCCCTCCCAACAAGTTAGATGTGATCTGAGAATGGCCAACTCTGACTATGCAGAAACAACTTTGGAGTTTCTTGGGAACTATCATTTTCTAAAAAAGTTTTCCCCAGCACTTTCCCAGTTGGCCGCACCGCTCCACCCCCTTACTGGGAAAAACGTACCATTTTGTTGGATGCCCAAATGCCAGCAGGCGTTCAAATCAATCAAGGAGGTGTTCATGTCTCTGCCCATTTTGAAACATGCCAATCCCACCAAACTGTATATTGTTGCATGTGATGCCTCATTGGTAGCAGTGGGAGCGGTGTTGCTTCAGGAGCATGATGGTCTTGAACATCCAGTCGCTTACTTTTCCTGGAAGTTCACAGCCATGGAGCAGTCTTGGGCCATTTATGACAAGGAATTGGCAGCTGTTGCATGGGCATTAACTCATTGGCGGTATCTGTTGCAGGGTGCCCGCCATGAATTAACAGTCTGCATGGATCACCAGGCCCTTTTGTATTTTTGCAAACCCCAAAAATTGGTGCATTGGCAGGCCCAAACCTATCAGGACCTGTGCAGTTTTAACTTTAAATATGAATTCGTTAAAGGTGCGCTCAATGTACTTCCCAATTTCCTAAGCCGCAGTCCCACCCACTGTCCCTTGGAACCAGAGGAAGTGGATCTCGTTACCATGATTCCTGCCACTCAGATCCTGTCAATTGTTCCCCCCATTGTTTCCTCCATTGCTTTGGCTCCTGACGCCCCACTAGTGGCTCAGGTTTTAGCCAGTCAAATGGCCTGCCCTGAGGGCGTGGAGTTGGTTGAGCAGTTGGCTCACTCGAGTCACAAACACTCCCTATACTCCTTAGAAGAGGGACTCATTTACTTTTGCTCTTGCATTTGGGTTCCCCCCTCCTTCCGATCAGAGGTATTCCATGCACATCATGATCCCCCCATGGTCAGACATCCCAGTAACAAGAAATGCATCAATTTGATCAAGAGAACCTTTAATTGGGTGGGTCTGACAAAAGAGGTCCCAGCTTGGATTGCTGATTGTGTTACTTGCGCTAGGGCCAAGTCAGATTGCTCCAGAAAAAATGGCCTCCTGCACCCCTTACAGCAGGCGGAGGGCCCATGGACCTCAGTGTCCATGGACTTTATCATTGAACTCCCCTGTTCTAACAGGTTCACAGCGGTGATGGTAGTGGTGGATCATTTCACAAAATTTTCCCTTTTTATACCTTGTACTTCCACAATTATGTCAGAAGAAACTGCCCATCTTTTTGTATGCCATGTGTTTTTGATGTTCAGTCTTCCCCAGGAGATCATCAGTGACTGGGGTTCACAGTTTACCGCGCAGTTTTGGAGTGAACTCCTATCAATCCTGAAAATATCCCCCTGTCAATCCATGGCATATCACCCTCAGTCTGATGGACAGACCAAGCAGGTCAATCAAGTCCTCAAACAGTACCTGCATTGCTATGCTGCAGCAGCGCAGGATACTTGGGCCGGTGACTTGCCCCTCACTCAATTTGCTTACAATAATGGGACCCACAGCGTCCATGGGGTTTTCCCCTTATGAAGCAACGTTGGGTTATAATCCTTCATTTTTGGTTGGGCTGTGCTTGCGGCCTGAGGTTCAAGCTGCCGCGGACCACGCTGCCCATATCAGATTGACTCAAGCTTTAGTGTGGGAACACCTTACCAAAGCCATTAATGACTACAAGTGGTTCACAGATCATAAGCATCTTCTGGGTCATGATTTTATGGTGGGTTCCTATGTCATGCTTGATACCCATCATTTAAGAATTCAAACCCCTTCCCATAAATTTGCCAGTAAATGCTTGGGCCCCCATTTAGTGGAGGAGGTATTGGGTAATGGGGCGTTCTGACTGAAGCTTCCTGCGCATTGGAAGCAGCACCCTGTTTTCCATGTTTCCCAGCTGTCGCCCTTCAAGGGTGCAATTCCCATGGAACTGGAACTGATCATCATTGATAATGAGGAAGAAGCTGAGGTAGAGGCTATCCTGGCATCCCGGAAGTCATGACATTCCATCCAATATCTAGTGGCCTGGAAAGGGTATCCAGCCTATGAAAATAGTTGGGTCAAGGCGCGCAATTGCGCGAATTGCATGGACCTGGTCAAAGCATTCCATATATCCCACCCTGAGGCTCCCTCCCCCCCCCCCAGAAAGTCGCGACAATTATGGCTATCAAGTTACCCAAGGCACACAAGAATGTGGCTCTGGTGCAGTTTCCCAGTGGGGGTGCCCTTCCTTTGGAAAAAGGAAAGGGTAATGTAAGTCCTGGGGAACGTCCCCTGGCTGTTGATTGGGCCATCTTCCCATTCCCGAGTAAAAAGACACCAAAGAGGATGGTGGTACCTCTCATTACTCAGGGCAATCTCGCTCACATAGTAGATGAGCAATGGGTAACAGCTCTTCTGCTTTGGATCCCACCCCCAGTACCCACACTCACCTCAGCAGAACTGTTATGGGGAATTAGCAAAATCTGCGCTGAGATTGTCAAATTGAAATTGGCCAGATCTAATTCAAGTGGCAATCTGGCCAATGCCCAAATCTCAAATGGCCAGAAAGGCATGAAGACTGAGGTATCAGCTGGAATGCCTGACGGTTCCAATTTGATCAATATGCTGATTGAACAAAGCACATTCCTACCAAAGTTGTCAGGGATCATCCTTGACGATCAGGCTATAGCATCAGGCGCCATCGATGAGGGTTCAAAGCTCCCTGTTGGCAATTTGGGCATTGTGGCTGATGTGATGCCACTGACCAAACAAATGGTCCAGTGACTGAGTGTGGGTGGGTTGGGCGTCCCAAACCCATTCCCAACCAAATGGACCTGCCCCTATGTGGGGTGGCCTTGGGGGATTCCTATCACTCGTTGGGCTAAATGCCATCATGCCAACCATTGGAAACGTAGCTGAGCCTTGGTTTGGATGTTTGAGGTTGAACTGACAGTGACTTGGCCCATTGCCAAATTTTGTGATGTCAGTTCCCAAGGAACAAACCCGCCCATTCTTGAACAATTTGTCAGTTAGGTCAAAATTGAGGGTCCCAATCCCGGCTTGTCACTACCCCAATTGACCACTATTTAATCAGTTGCATAGCACTGAGAAATTGTTGGTCAATTTTTTTCTTTTCCTTTCAATAAAATTTTGCCAAAAAAACCAAACAATTTTTATTATCTCTTCTGACCGCATCCCTGATGGCGTTTCCCTGGTGGCCCATCAGTCCATATACTGGATGGGCTCTACCAGTACTCTTGGTCACTATGGCCCCCTCCTGTCATTGATTGGATTCAGCGAGTCCAATATTTTTGGCTCTACAACCCCATTATCATGAACTTCCAGCAGCAATACATGGGAATCTTGTGGCCTTATGTCCACCAATTGCAAGAGAGAATCTGTCTCCTTGCCACCCTGGTTGAAATGGCCACATATGCTGAGGAACTCATCGAGACTATCTTTGTGATCCCACCCCCTGCAGCAAGACCCCTGGGTCAGGAGTGGGTTCATTGTGGTTCGTCATCAGGATCATACTCACTATTGTGCTGCATTAACAATTTGTCATTTCCCAATGCCCAGCTCCATATCAAGTCATTCAGTCAGCAATGCCTCTGGCATTCTGGCTTGTTTTTGGGTGCTTATGCATCCTGACTGGCAGGCCGGTCTAAACTTCTTCTGCTGTTTTCATGACAGGAGACTTCAGAAGCTTATCTTGTTGATGGGGTGCCAGAGTGGGAGGTGGAGGAAATTGTAACCTCACACTGTGTAAGAAGAAGGCTTGAGTACCTCATATCCTGGAAGGAAGTAATGCAGTGGATAAAAGTTGGGTACCAGCGCATGATTGAACCCATGCCCAAGATCTAATTGAGGTTTTCTAGGAGCATTTCCCTGAGGTGGCAGGACCAAAGTCAAAGCAAAGTATCGCCACTATGAAGCTGTCCCCTGCCCACAAGAACTTTTCCTTGCAGAAGCCCCTGGAGGGGGTAGAGACCCAACAGAATGGGAGGGTAATGCCATGGATATATGGCATAATTAAGGTTACAGATTGTAGGAACAATGCTGGGTGTGAGGAGGCCAAAAGGATTAAGTTGGAAGGCCTCCCTGACCTGAAGCATACCCTGGACCAACGCTGGGTACAGTTAAGATTGACCAAGTTGGTTCAGAGGGTGTGCATGATGGTCATGCCTGTATTACATCAAAGGCATTAAAATGCACCAGCTTTATTACTAGTAAAAACATTTTGTTATGGTTATTTGGAGAACAGTGTTTTGAAACGCATTTGTTTTACAATATCACTAAATTTAGGAAGAAATCAGTTGCAATCAATAACTCAAGTTTGGACTATCTTGAGTTACAGTACCATGGCTGATGGTAGTGTGTGGGTATTGGTTCATTTAGGCTTAGTACCACTCCCACAGATTGATAATTCTACCCCCATTTTTAATAATGATTTCTTGAGACCAACCTTCCTTGTTGGTTGACTTTCTTAATAAAACCCCTTTTAGTTTTACATTCTTTGCATGGTACCTTGGGCAAACCTATGTATGGACCTCCTCGAGGAGTTCTCTAACAATATAGATTAATTTTATTTTATCTAAACCAATGACAGAATCTGGTGCATAACTGGGCCATCCTGTTCCCCCCAAATTGAGGCACCCAAGCACTCCAACACTGATCTGCACTTGATTGTAGACTCCTTCTTGGGGTTAACCAAGTTCTATCATTTATTGTTTATCTAGTTATATATTCTGTATTGTACATTCTGTGCCTGGGTCCCCTGTGCTCTAGAACCTTCCAAGGTGCCTTGTTACCACTCTTACTAGTGACTTGTTCCCTTGTGATATAGCTGTGTATCCCACACCACCTTGCTGGGAATGAGTGAGTTACAGACACTCTCTTGATACCTTTGCTGCTTAATAAAAATGCAATTATCCAAACTTGGCCATTTTATAATTATCTCATATCTTATAGTATCAAGGATTTTATGATAATTTCCCATGATATTGGACCCAGTTTATCCTGCAAGATAGGTAGGATATAATCACTTCTTATCAATAACGTTAAAGGAATCCTTGATAGTTTTTAAGAGACTCTTTATTAGAAGCCTTGACTTGGTTTTTCTTGAACTTACTTTGGCACCCAACATCAAGAATTATATCACAGTTTGTAAAATTATCTAAAGGACTATCTTATATTGTGTATGGCTTCTAAGAGTTGTAAGTATTAGATTGGATCAAAATAGGAATTAACTACTAATCAGCTATCTACTCTTAATATTAAAGAGAATAGCCTTTTTGGCTAATAATGTTCAAAAAAGGGTAATTATATATCACATCTTTTTGCAACTTTTCTTTCTGCTTGAATTCACTTTCAAGTGAATTTATATAAAAGTTAATTTTATCCACCACCAACTGGCCATAATCTTTCCCCATTTAATGTCAGTGGATCCGCTGCTGGCTGCTCCAGTGTGGGGCAGCGGTGATCCACCTCCCAGCATTTTCCGCCCAGCAGGGAAACAAAGTCAGACGGGCTCAAATAGTCCACCAAACTCTACTGGCTTATTTGTCCCCCCATGGGACTTAGCACTTCACCTTGCGCGCATCCACCCAACTCACCCCCATCCTCTTGCCCTACCCAAATCCACCATCCATTATTGCCTCCATGTCAACTATAGGTGTTTATTCCCATATGCCAACAAGGCAATTATCAAACTTGCCACCGCTGCCTTTGCGCCATCTGGCTTCATTGATTTCTGCCCTTATAAGGGCTATTTTGACAAAGGCTTCCCAATGGAAGCAGATGCTGCAGCAGCGGCGTTGACTCCACTCATTTATAAAAATACCCCTGTTCCCACCACCCAAACTCGTCTCCCTGATGACACCACTCTAGTGGTGTCATTTGCCAACCTCCCTTTGCATCTCCCACCTCAAATTCTTTATGACGAGTTGATAACTGGGCTTTTATCTTATGGCACTCAGCCCAACCTGGTCTTCGCTGTTCCTTCTGGTGTGGAGCACCTTGCAGGCCCTCATGCCACTGCCACTATTATTCTCCACCACCTTACCATCACACAACAATCCCCTCCATGTGCTCGCATCACTGCAGCACCTGAGCATTTCTTTTGGGCTCATATCAATTGTGGTCAACTGATTTGCCCCATTTGTTTTGATCTTGACCATACTAAATGATCCTGCCCCCCATGCTGATTCCATCAGTTCAATTTCTGAACCCATTTCAGCATCATCTGAATAGGGTGTTTTGTTGCCCCCTCCTGCCCAACATTCTCACATGTTGACCCAATGTGGGAAGTCAGCCCCTTCCAAATCCTCCAGCTATAATCCCCACCCTGGGCAAACTGCCCAATCAGAGTCAGGCTTGGACCACCATTTGCACCCAAGTGCCCATATCAAACCCTACCCTCCCAAATTCTCCATCCACTATCCACATAAACCAGAATTCTTGGGAGCTATTGGATGAGGTTGACAAGACAGGTGGAATTCTCATGAATAAGGATACCAAAACTGGTGAAGAAAGCCCAATCAATTATGATTGGGATGAATTTTACAATTCAGATTTTGACAAATCCCTCTCCCCCAAATGGGATACTCCTAAACCCAATGCTGCCCCCTACCAAAGTGACCACCAGCTTGCCATTGCAGTGGTGGCCTCACCCCTTTGCAGCCAGCTCTGCAAAGCTTTGGCCTGATCAACAGCTCAGTTCAGTAAAGGGCTGAGCACAATAGACTTCCCCCTGATTTCCCAAAGTAGCAAAGGAGGAAATCTCCAAATTGCTGGATGTCACCAAAACTGCTGTCATGCATGTGGTGAGACTAGCTGAATTCAACCCAGCCTCTAAAACTACCTGCCAAATGCTTGCCAGCTTGGCCCAACTCCCAGATGCCCACATCCAAGCGGAGCATCATGTGGCAGAATACATGGAGGCTGTCTTCCAAGCTGACCTTGAGGTAAGTAACCAATATTTCACCTGTCTCTATCCCCACCATGCTGATGCCCCAATGCCATGGCTCTCTGCGCTTATCTGCTTCTACAAGGACTGTGATTCTTACCAACTCGCTGAGCCTGTAGAAGAACTGCCTGACCCTCCCTCCCCCTCTGCCATGGTGGGCTAGTGGTCTCCGCTACCTGCCTGGTGAGAGGTTTTTTTTGTTTTTGTCTCTTTTGTTTGTTTCCCAGTGGTGTGGGTTTATAGCGTTTTATTGGCAATGTCCATCCCCTGGTCGGCGTGCCTCGAATAAATTTAAATATATCACATCTTTTTATGACCTTTTGTTGCACTAGGAATGGTAAAAAGATGCAAGAATCCACTTAGATAATTTGTGAATTCTAGCTTGGGTAGCTATAAAATGCTTTTAATAAAAGCGTAGAGTTTTGGAAATTATTCCATTACATCTAAAGAACAAGGCTGTATCACATGAAACAAGTTTTAAAAGCAATGTTTGCTTTTTGACTTGAGGTTAGTGCACTTTGTATATCACTTACCGTTCCGATTTGCTCCATTATATACAAATTTATCTTGTTAGGATGACTGACGTTTTGAAATAAATGAATTTTCGAAAATTATTTGATTCTGTTGGGACCACCTAGCGCTAAAAAAGAAAATTATTTGATCCCGGAATAAACGCGTAATGTTCTAGAGCTGCAGCTGATAAAGCTCAGACCCGTAACCAACTACATATTAATACGTCACTGAATTGCTTAATGACTTAAGTTTGTGCGTTTTGTTTTAAGATTTATACCTTGTTGATATTCTACCGTAGAGCTCTTTTGAATTATGGCACTTTATTATCAGTTAGTATTCGGTATCTTAGTGACTGAGGTAATGTACTGCTCTCTAATAAACGTTTGCCTTGTTTCGTTTTTTATACAAAAAAATCATTTTTATTCTATTTGCTCTCCTCCGAATTGGGTGCGTTGACGGATAAAGCAAAAATAAGAGGCTTGCTTTGAATGTTACTGCTCATTTCTTGTTGTTAATTTATAGTTCTACTATTGTTTTAAATATCATTGCATATTTATTTTTTAAAAAGTTTTGCGCAAATTTGTTGCTTAGAAACCGACGTGTTTCTGATTTCTTGCTTCTTAGATAGTCCTATTTCTTGGGCTAATTGTAAGTACATTGCTATCGTTTGTTGTTAAGCTGCAAAGATACCCCTTCCAAAGAATCTTAGAAGACCTGCGCTACTATGGATATCCAAAAATTTGATTCCCAGTGAATTCAATATACCCTAAAAATAGTTCTGATGTAAGCTGCATGTATTTTTATTACTGACTATCTCTCTTTCAAGATTTGTTTTCATTCTATTTATAGGTAAAAGTTTTTTCTTTCTTTTTCTGATTTCCAACAGATTCAATCAATAGAATGTCTCGGGCTCAAGAAAAGAATGAAATGACCGAAAAGATGTCAGATATTCGAATGGATACTCAAATCAATATTCAGAAATTTTATAACCAACGCAACATGTAAAATAAGTTGTTTGCTGGACTCACAATTTTAGGTATCTTACTGGATCCACTCTATTTTTGTCCCTGTAAGTTGTTTTAGCACGTTTTTCTGATTATGCTTAGGGTTTTAAAATACACTTACTCTATCATTTTGGACCTCCTTGAAACCGAGGACAAAATTACCGCTCTTCAACAAAAAGTATCACTTTGGTTTTTCCTTAAATTGACTCTGAGAATAGGTCCATGGTGGTAAAGGAGGTTCAGATAAAGTCGATGAAAAGGATAAAGAAGTTTCTAAACTCCGTGAGGAGCTTATTGCGGCAAACAAGAAAGCCTTAGATTACGAAACTTTAAAGAAACAGGCTGATCAACAACACGCTGAATTTAATCGCTTGGCTGACGAGCACGCTGCTCTTCTTAAAAAGGCTTCAGTTGGAAAACTTGATAATAAGAAAAATTCTTAAAATGCAGAAAAAGCACCGAAAATATGCTATGATATTGCCATTCGTCAATCTATCTTAGACGCTCTTGCTTATCCCTTTAAAAGCAATAAACTCAGCTTTTTATCATACGATTGAATACTACACTAATTTTTTAACGAGTCAGAATTTAGCAGGGAGGTTCCTTCTATCGGTTGTAAACAGTTTTAACGTGAGTTTATAGGATAGTATATATATACCTTTTCATTAGTGAAAATTTTTTGTTTTGTTGTAAACCCGTTTAAGAAATGCCATTAATGTAAATACCAAGATTAGCTTTACACATTAAGTTTCATGTTGGTATTAAAATTTTATTTTAACCTGATATTGGCGTATCTTAGGTATTAGCTAACAACCAATGTCCAAAAGATATTTGATAAACTTTAAAAAACGGTTTTATATCATATGTTCTTGTTTTCTAAGCTGTACTTGCTTAGTCTAATTGAAGTAGCATAACTTGTAAGCTTAAACTGAGCATAAAAACTAGCGAAAGCTTTTTATATCTATACTAATATATAAAGCTCAACGTCTGCTTATCTGTTATCCCATAGCATTTTGTATGCTGAATTAGTCTTAATAAATATATAACAGTAGATAGAGAAATTTCGGGGAAGGTTTTAGTACAACCTGTAGCATATTTTTATTATCACAGTAAAAAATAAGTAAAGTGGTTTTACTATGCAATAAACTCAATATGATAAAATACTGCTTCAATTACGTATCTAGATAAATAGAAATCTGTCCAAATAATCAATTAAAATTATTTTTATAATCAGTACAAGCTTTGTAACAATTTTTTTTCACGGTCTCATTATTTAGGTTGCAAGTTCAAGTCTGCTATATACAATTTTTTACTTTAGTTTTTATAACATTTTTCTAATCTGATAGCAAAGTAATTTAAGAAATAGATTTTAAAACTTAATTGTTCATAGATAAAAAGTTTAAATAGATAGCTGGGTAATAAAAATTTAGATCAATATATAGCTTTAGAACTGTTTATTCGAGGTAAGCCGACCAGAGGACGGACTTTGCCAAAGTAAAAAAAATCAAGAGAAAAAAGGTTATTCTGAGCCTTTTAGCCTTGCTTTTCTGAAATAACGCCAACTTACACCTCTAAATAACTTAACCCTTTTAATCATTCGACTCATTTATGCGTTCAAAAACCGAGGGGTATGTAAATCTAAAAACGTATATACGCGTCCAAAAAATGAGATTTACATATATTTATTTCAAAATTTGTCGAATATTCGTGTTACGGACAAGGACCAAAATGATTATAAAATAATTGAGAAATTAAGCCTACTCAATAAAACCCTTTTTTGAAGCCGGCGCCATATTTTAAACTGAATTATAGAATTTTGTTCATAAATACACTCTATATCTTATATCTGGATTAGGTTTAAATGTAAACTATAAGCAACTTAGAATAAATAGTACTGAGTATATAAATTATAAATACCTATTATAAGTCAGTTAAAATATGGTGCCAACTTCAAAAAAGGTTTTATTGAGTAGGCTTAATTTCTCGATTATTTCATACTTTTTAGAGCTTTTTTAAAGGAGGCTCTTTTTTCCCAGAAAATTTTTTTTCAAGAAGGTTCTTTTTTCCCAAAAAAACTTTATTCCTGCCTCTTTTTCCCTCAAAAAATTAGTGCATTTTTAAAAGTGGCTCTTTTTCCTACTTTTATTAAATATTACTAACTCTATATATTGTTTTTACCCCTTACTATTTCTCTATAAAATTAAAACTTATTGTATATCTATTATATATAGTAGCTTATAAACAAATATACTAATAATTCATTTTATTAAATTTAGTTGATTTTTGGTCAAATTATACTAAATTTACTGATCACCATCTATATTACTTCATTTTATTAAATTTAGATGATTTTATTGATCAACATATGCTAAGTTTACTGATCACCATCTACAGTAATTCAGTTTATTAGATTTGGTTTTATTAGTCACTCTATGTAAACTTATTGATTGCTATCTAAAATAATTCATTTTTATTAAATTTAGAAGAGTTTATTGGTCAAATTATGCAAAAACGATAGCATCTATAATGATTTAAGCTAGTCCCGCTTGAGCTCATACTGACTGAATTTTGAACATACCCCCCAGCCATAGGACATATCAAATGTGCTTCGAAGCTATCGCTTCACCAATGCCGGAAAAAGTTTATCCGGTGTTGTATTAGTCCCACAAGTATCCATCGCTTCCGAGCCCATTTTGATATATTTACTAAATTAATGAGCATATACTTACCCAATACTTGCAAAAGTAAAATGGGACCTAAGTTGGAGCATCCTCGATTTTTGGAGAAGATGATCATCCAAATCGGTCCAGTATTATCAGAGTTATGCTCGAACAAACATCTAAAAAAATACAGGTCGAATTGATAACCTCCTTCTTTTTCAAAGTCGGTTAAAAAGGGTGAGCGCCGGCTACGAAATTCGTGCCAAATTTAAGGCTAAAAAAACGGATGATTTTTTTTGAAAATGACTGAAAGGGTTAATAAGTAGCCAAATGACCATCAACCGCTTAACAAAACCTTTTTAATTAATGAATCAACCAAATATCATACTGCTCAACCATAATAAATACTGATTACCATTAAAAATATATAAAAATTTTACTTCTTGCATATAAAACTTTTTATATTACTATAAAAAATATGGTGGAATACTGTATTATCATCTGACCTTAATAACTGCAAAATTTCATAAATAGATTATGCCAGGAAGTGTGCTAAATGAAGGATAAAAGATTCAACATAAACGGGGAGGATACCCAAGTGGTAGAGTAGGAGGGACCTCTACCGCTGCCCCCCGAGTTCGATTCCGGTACTGGAACTTTGGGTAGGGGACAATTATGACTGTGTTGGCGTTGCGCACCAATGCCCCGAACTGAGATAGCGAATAGCAAAGGCGGTCCATGGAGTTCCTGGCCTATCATACGCCGCGCGTGGAGGTTTTCCGGATTTTATCCTCCTTTCCCATACATTCGATTTCCCTTAATCGGTGCGGTATCGTCCCCAGGTTGGCCCACCTCGAATAAAATAAAAAAGATTCAACTAAACAAGATTATGAGTTAACCCTTTCAGTCATTTTCAAAAAAAATCATCCGTTTTTTAGCCTTAAATTTGGCACGAATTTCTTAGCCGGAGTTCACTCTTTTTATAATCATTTTGGTCCTTGTCCGTAACCTAAATACCTAGTAGATTTGGTCTTTGTTCATAACAAATTTTTGGTAAATTTGGTCCTTGTCTGTAACACGAATATTCGACAAATTTTGAAATAAATATATGTAAATCTCATTTTTTGGACGTGTATATGCGTTTTTAGATTTACATACCCCTCGGTTTTTGAACGCATAAATGAGTCGAATGATTAAAAGGGTTAAAGAAAAGCAAGTAAAAGCAGACCAAACTAGGGTGGTTAGCCGAGCAGGTAAAACTGCTTCCATCCTAAGTGCAGTTTTTGAGTTCAAAACCTGTACTGCTAAAAAATTCTTGGTGTGGTATATTTGTCCCAAGGTCAACCCGCCTCGAATAAATTAATTAAAAAACAGACCAAACCGCTCAAATGAGAAAAATGGCACCAAAACCAAACCAAACAAAAAACTAACCAGGCAGTCAACAGCAAACTGCAAGCCAACTATGGCGGAGGGGGAGAGGGGATCAAGGGGCACTTCATTGGCTCTTCTTTGAGAAGCAAGGTGTGGGCCATGGTGGAAAGTAAGGTTGTGGGGCATCAGCAGTATAGGGTTTGATATCTAGCTTAAGAATTGTAGTATAAAAAAGTACTAATTGTTTGCATTTCTGTTTCAAAATATTATAAGTATAGATTCTAATATATTTTTAATAATTTAGAGTTCCTTTTTGGCAAGAGTCTAATAACTTATATAGTATGATATATCTAAAATTAAGGTTACCATAGAAGTTGATGGCACTATATTCTATATAGATATATAGCTTATCTTTAATTAAGAAAGTATAATTTTTATTATTTGATTATTGTAGAGAAAATATTTTTTGCATAAAGAAACTATGTAAGCAGAGCTTATAGTAAACAAATCAAGATATAAAAATATCCTAATACTTTTAAGACTCAAAGCAATCAACCTTGCAACTTATTTAAATTATACCACATATATTCAAATCTTTTATATAATTACAGATATACAATTAAGTGCATATCAAAAGTATAGATGAGAAATACAAAGTCAGCTTCTTGTAATTACAGTTGACTCCTTATCTACAGAAAATTACTATACTGTCAATATTGGTAAAAAGTTTAATTAATCTTAAATTACTATTGAGCTAATATATTCCAGTGAAATATAATTATTAATCTTATAGTTTAACTGATTGAAGAAAACAAATAGTTATTGTTAGTTGATTGAATAAGAAAAGCTAAACTGTGATGTATGATTTAATTCTTAATGAACCAAAAGAATGCCCAGAATGCAAGGGGTACAGCCATCCACACAACTTTATAGTTTGAGAATCTAGAGGAATTGTGAGGAACAAATTCAACAACATATCAAGGACCCCTACAACCATGCTAAGAGCAAATTTTGAGGCAACAGCAGGTCTAACTTGGGTGCTAGAAGGAAGAAGGTGCTAAGAGTTCAACAAGTTCTCTAATAGTGGTTACATGCCTTTGGTAGAGATGACAATGTGATGGAGTCCTCATACAGAGGTCATATTGCATTATATTCAGGACTTAATATCCCTTTTAGTTCTGCTATTATGGCTGCCAATATGGGGAGAACACACATATAGAAAAATAAGCAGATTTTCAAATAGGTGAATCAGGTCAGAGGAGAAAGTTGAAATATATATTTTGTATGTGTATACCAAAATTTAAGCTGAGGCCTATCCTGCAGTAAAAAGGTTGCAATGAATCTAAAAATTGTAACTTTTTTGGAAGGTAGGGTTCAAATTTCACTTTTGATAAAGTCTAAAAATCATTCAGTGCTGATTCCATTGGTCAGTAAACCTTTCTTTATAAAAACTAGAGTGGCAAAATAGGATTAATTTGCTTCTAATTTTGGGATTTAATACCCATTGTGGAAGAGCAACAATATTTTTTAATAAAGGTATTTAGATTTTACAACAAATAATTTGTTTCAAACAACTTTATATATAGGTTTCTGAAATAAAATTAGCCCAAGTTGTGGAATGGGAGTATCAGGTTTCCGCCAGATGCGCTTGCTAGTGATAACACTGGGAAACTCAATATGGTGACTGAGTATGATAGGCTTGGCTCATTAAAGTCACCCAAGTGGATGGGGCTTCATAAGATACAAGGTTGGATGAGACTTTGTTCATTAAAATAAAATATGAACTTAGATAAAATAATATATATTATTCTGTTGAAAAGTACTTTATTAAGAATAAGACATTACTATTTATAGTACTGTATAAAAATGTAAAAGGGAATCACAATTCATTGAGAAAGGCTAAGAGAGATTCATCAGTCATTCTTACCCCACATGGTTTGTCCCTATCCAGTCCTGCCTGGAAAGTCAGATAAGCTTCTTAATCTTCTGGTGATAGTAACATATAATAGGTTAAATAAGTATTAACCTTAAGTAGGAGCTCTTACAATGGTCCAGGTTTAGAGGTTCAACTTGTTAGCTTACAGGATGAACATCTGATGAGAATATTGGGAGCTTTGGGATATAGGTAATATAGTCATATGAATGTGGTTTTGGAATTGGGTAAATTATTTGTAAATAGTATTAGAGTGTATATTAGCTGAATTTGGAATAATTCAGGTAATACTCCAAATTTGAAGCCTAAATTAATGATAGGGAATCAAGCCCTAATTTGGGACTTATGGGAACATTTGAGTAGTCTTAATGTCAAGTCCCACATGTCAGCATCTTTCAATCTTCTCTCCAGGAAAAGGTTTGCACATTGCATAGGAAGAATCCTTTAAGCCCCCCTCAAGCCTTGTCCAGGGGGAGTTATTCTTGGTCCCTGTGGAAATAATTGAATTAATTAACTGTTGAGGTATACACAATATAATTTTGTTGTAAATCAGTTGGTAATTTTATATTGATCCCCTGAATGATGCATTTCATCTTGAGACTTGAACATGTTCTGTGGATGATGGCTGGTCAAGGTTAGAGCCAGCTCAGTTTGAGTCAATAGGCCACACTGAGTCTTCATGTTGAGGAGAGCCAAAGACATGTGATTGCCATCAGAAGATTCCAACTGAAAAAGATTTGTTGAGCGTAATTTAGAAGCATTGTGGCAGGAACTCTTGCTTCAGCTGGAGGTTTTGTGTTGATGAAAAGGATAAGTGTTAATTCTCATAAAAAGGCTTGATTTTGTTGAGTCAGTTTACACAGGGTACAAGCCACTGAGCAATCAAATCAGATGATATGAAGATCGCTGACTCTAATAAAACCCAATAAATGATATATGGAGCAATCACCCCTATCAACCTTTTATTAATCTTCTAATAATTGAAGACTTATCTGCAACAACATACTAAAAGAAAAACCTCCTCCTCAATCCTCTGTTTAACTCTTTAAATCTCAGTCCCCAAGCTAGATGCATCCTCAGATTGGTAGTCTCCTATTAGTTTTCCCTTTTCTAGGATTTCTCATCAATCTTGAGATCTTGACATAATTTCCCTTGATTCACCTAATGCTCAACATTTCAATTGTGTGATGGTTGAGGTCTATCCTCAGCATCACATTGCCCTGATCTTTGTTAAGACAGGGCAGGCTGTGTCTGTATGTATGGAGGAGGAGGGGGCGTTGGTTCTGGCAAGGACGCCTAAGGGGCCGGAGCTTGGAGTAGGCCAAGGAGCAAGATGGGCGTCCAAGTCAGAACAAAACAGAAAATGAGTAAAATGGGTAGTTTCGAGATTTGATTTGGATTTGAATCAAGAATGGAATGAAACAGGTGCTTGGGAGTTTCGCAGTTCAATTGGGATTTGAAATGGAACTGGCGCGGAACCGTTGAGGATCAGAACTGGCATGAAACCATTGAGTAAAGATTCCGCGATCCTGCTGTAAAGTTTACACCAAACATCATTCAAGCTGGCACCATAAGCTTATATTATATTTTATTTTAGCTTTTAACATGTGTATATAGGGAAGGAACTGGGAGCTGGAGGCTCCTCAGTTCTGTTTTCTATCAACTTGGCTAAATATTAAATAAAAGAACCTAAAATTCATATATTTATAATTTGGGTTTATTTTAAAGATATTGCCTAACTGCAGCCATGTTTGGCTTAAATCAACAAGAGTTGGAATTTTGAGAGTGAGTTTGGGAGGGCTATTGCCTCCCTCTATACCTTGTCTTGGAGTCAAGGCATGTTGCTGGGGGTAAGTATACTTGCAACTGTCTTCCAGGGGGTGCTTGTCCAATCTTGTAGCGCGCGCACCAGGAGAGTAGTATCAGGAGTCCTGTCAGCCCTATGGTCTTTAACATGGATCCTGTTGCCCAACTCATTCATGGCTCATTGGAAGGAGCCAGTGCGTTACATTAAACAGAACTCATTTAATTTCCTGTCGTTGTGGTGGCAAGCAAAAGAGGTGCCAGAAGAAGTTGTGTTTCCAAAGTGGTATAACCATACTGCAACACTCTTGATGGTGATATTCTCCACCGCCTTTTTGCTTCATGAATTATACCAGGTTTGGAGTGTGTGTCCCAGGATGGTGGGAAAGTGGTAGGGCCTGTGAAGGACAAAGGAAGAATTCCCACGGTTTTAAAATTGGAAGACTTGGAACTGATCCACCAGACGTTTAGCCAGGTTCAGTTTCAGGGACGTTTGACAAAGGCAGCGGGTGGAGAGGATTCGTTTGCCTTGCAGTTAAGTCAGGTTCTGTTGGCACTTCCAGTAAAGCAGTCAAACTGGGTGCGAGAACTTTTAGAAGAGCAGTCAGGGCTACCCGTATTGGTGGAGGAATGTCTGGATTGGATTGACCGTGCAGCATGTCCAGATGAGGCGCAGGATTTGGCTTGGGCGGCGTTACTGCAGTGTGGTCAAGGGAAGAAGTCAGTGGAGGAGTATGGCCAGATGTTCCGCGCATTGGCAAGAGCAGCAAAGGCACCTGAGTCTCAGCTTCCGCGCATTTTTCGCCAAAACTTGCAAGCTGATTTATTATTGGCAATGGCGGTGGTGAAACCTGCAGCGACGTTGGAGGAAGAGGTGGGTTTAGCCTTGCAGGTAGAGCGACAGTTGAGTTTGGTATGGGACCGTCAGGAATTTGTGCGACCCCCAGGGGGATTCTGAGGACAGAGTGGGGGAAGAAGGGCAGGTTCAGAGCCCATACATGGTTCTAAGGGGTTTAGCTATGTAGAGGAAGGAAAGAAGAGTCAGGGAAATCCTGAGGGTATAGTTGAGGTGTGGGAGACAGGGATTCCCATCGAGATTACCGCTCAGGATCCTGAGGCTCAGAATAAAAAGGCTCCTTATAATTTTCTCAAGAAGCCAGTGAATCCGGTGCCTCAAAATAAACCGCTTACTTCATCTTATCCTTATCTGATTTTGCCCATCAATGTGCTTGTGGGGGATGAAGGAAAGGATTGCGGTGAAGTTCTAGCTTTGATTGACACCAGAGCTGGGGAAAATTATGTTGAGGAGAAGTGGGCAAGAAGCCATGGATTGTCATTACAGAAGGATGGATGGGTGACGTTGGCAGACGCCTCCAAAAAACGGCGGTATGGCGAGTGCAGGCCAAGGTCCTGTTGAGGCAAGGCCTGGAGGTATTCAGGGAGGAGTTTCACGCCGTAGCTCACCTGCCACATTCGGTGGTGCTGGAGATGAGATGGTGGCACCATTTCTTCCCACAGTTTGATATGAAGAGAGAGAGGGTTCTGCTGTCGCCTAGAGGTCAGGGGACGTGTGAATGGACGTTTCAGTCCCAAGGTTCGTTGGTGAAGCACATGGGTGGAATCACCTCAAGTGTGCCAGCGGAAGGATTGCCAAGGGAGTATCAGGATTTTGTGGAGGTGTTTGAGCCTAAAGGTGATGCGCCTTTTTCGCCTACAGGGGATTTTGCATTTGGATTCCAGTTCAAGGAAGGCTCTGAGTTACCAAAGGGCTGTCCAGTCTATCCGTTGAATCCATGGGCCCGAGAGGCATTGGAGGATTATGTCCATAAGATGCTGGATATGGGTTTGATTGTGCCTTCCAAGTCGCCGGTGGTTTCGCCAATCCTGTTGGTTCCCAAGTCAGGGGGAGTTACGTCCTTGTGTTGATTTTTGACGCCTTAATGAGGTGACGGAACCTGACCCCTATCCAATGCCACTCATGGAGAACATTCTGCCCATGATCTACAGGTGTGGGGTGTTCACCAAATTGGATTTGGTGGACGATTTCAATCAAATTCCTGTTCGCCCTGAGCACCAGCGGTATACGGCATTCAAATGTCATCTGGGAAACTTCAAGTACAGGGTTATGCCATTTGGGCTACGCAATGCCCCTGCAGTTTTCCAGCGCATGATTGATCATGTATTGGGGGACTTAGTGGGTAGGTGTTGTGTTGTTTATATGGATGACATCCTGGTGTTTTCCAGTTCGGCACAGGACCATGTGAGGGATGTGAGAAGTGTGTTGGAGGTGGTTAGGAACGCGGGCTTGAAGTTGAAGCCATCCAAGTGCGAGTTCAATAAGGAATTGGTGTCCTTCCTAGGGAACGTGGTCCTCCAAGAAGGGATAGCGATCTGTCCTGATAAGTTGCAGGTGATGCGGGAATGGAAGGCTCCTGGGAATAGGACTGAAGTGCGAAGCTTTTGGGGGTGGTGAATTTCGTGCAGAGGTTTTCTAGGGATCTGGCCCAATGGGCTGTGCCATTGACAAGACTGATGGGAAATGTGCCGTTCTGTTTGGGGGAGGCTGAGGAGAGGGCATTTCAGCAAGTGAAGACGAGTCTGCTGACAGCCCCAGTTCTGGCACACCCTGACCCAAACAAACCATTCGTGGTAGAGACTGACGCGTCAAATTTTGCACTTGGAGCCATGTTGTTGCAGGAGGGTAAGGATGGAGTTGAACATCCTGTCTGTTACTTCAGTCAGAAGATGGCACCAGCTGAAACCAACTATCCAGTTTACGATAAGGAACTTTTGGCAATAGTTGCAGTTTTAGGGGAGTGGCAACACCACCTATTGTATGCCAGGCACCCAGTTGTCATCCGAACGGACCATCGAGCCTTAGAATACTATAAGTCCCCGCGCCTGATGAACCAGAGGCAGGCCCAGTGGCACTTAGAGTTGGTTCAATATGACCTGCGGATTGAATACAAGCTGGGAAAACAAAATATCTTGCCAGATTTATTGAGCCGTGATTCTGGACTGGTGTTTTCCAATGAGGAGTTGAGGAAGTTCAATACAGCCACGATGTTGCCACAGAACCTGTTTGCAACGATCCAGGGCTGGAGAGAAGGAATGGCAGGAAGAATCTGGACTGCATAGCAAAGATGTGAGCTGGGCCAACGGATAAGAGAAGAGACAGGAGAAGGTGAGGCAAGCAGGGGGCATGCGGGATTCTCAGTTCAGGGTGGTATCATACACCATGAGGGAAGGATTTGGGTCCCTGTGAAGAGTCTGCAACAAGAGGTAATGGCAGCTAATCACGACCATCCTCTGGCAGGTCATCCCGGTCAAGAGAAGACGTTAGATCTTGTTTGCTGTCACTATTAATGGAGAGGTGTGGGTGCAGCGGTGCGGAAGTATGTTTCGCGTTGTGTGGTTTGCGCCAGGGCAAAGGCCCAATGTGTGGCACCGGGGGGGGAATTGAAGCCGCTTCAAATTTCTTCTAGGCCATGGTCCTCAGTGAGTGTGGACTTCATCACAGGACTGCCCAAGTCACAGTTGTTGGATGCTTTGATGGTGGTGGTGGATTGCCTGACTAAATATGCAGAGTTTTTCCCTTGTCAGTCAACCATTTCTGCAAAGGTGGCAGGACAGATTTTTGTAAATGAGGTTTTCTCCAGACATGGGGTGCCTGAAGAGATTGTGTCAGATTGTGGTCCGCAATTTACATCTAAATTTTAACTCCACATGTTGGGGAATCTAAAGATCAAGGCTTGCCATTCGTCAGCATACCATCCTCAGTCAGACAGCCAAACTGAGAGAGTAAATCAGATATTGGAGCGCATCTCTCTGCTAAGCATCACTTTTCGAAAATCAATTCAGCCTGAAATTTAGCTCCACTAAAGAGATTTACGAAAACTATTAGCAAATATGGTGGGAAACCCTGCAAAAGAACCCGCAGGCTATGCCAAACGAGCCAGCACCACCCCAAACGAAGCAACCCTCGGTTACCCACCTCAGGGTCAACCAGAATCACCCGCTCTCAAGCAGCAGCCATGAAAGCAGGCACCACCCCCCAACCTGGAGCTACTCCAACTAGCGCCAGTTCACCTGATCGCACTTCTGCAACCTGCACGCCTAACAGCTCTGTGTGCGCTGCCTCCCACCAACCCGCTGGGCCCCTCCAACCAAGGAGGCCATCACCCACGCTGTTTTAATGGCGTCTGCTCAGTTGAATGCAACTCAGCCCATCCAGACATTCACCTCCCCCATTGTGCCAGCTAATTCAGCCCCATCTATTATTGCTGACACCGTGTTTCTGGCTCCCTCCATGAGGGGCGATACCCAGCTACCTGGCCCCCAAATCCTCAGATGTAAGGTTGGATTAGCCGCACATTCTGGTTCACTAAGCACCAAATTGGGACAATCTACTTTCCCAATGGGGATTTAAATGGTTCAGATTTTGGAACTTCACACCAGTTCCAATCTCACCCGTCCCATTTAAACCCCATAATCGGCACTTCTCAAGTCGGCACTTTATCTCAATATGCTGAAAACGACCAATTCACCAATCAGCCAGTGAGTTTTGCCCACGAAATCACAGCAAATACTCGGGCTGAATTTACCCAAATAGATTGGGATGGTGATGAAACATCTCCCTCCTCCCAACTGGCTGGAGTTAATTCCAATCTGGATGGTCCTCCACAATTTAGCGAGGCCCAACAAACCGCCCCTCAATTTAATATGACGCCAGCAACTGCTGTAACACTCCAGAAACAAGGGAACTCCGCAAACTTGTCCAAATCACCAGCTCACACTCAACCTGCAATTGCAGCCCAAAGCAAACACAAACGTACCAAAGGAGCCACTGGGGCGTGGCAAAAACTCTCTGGCACCAACGCTACCCAAAGCTGATCCCCGTGAAGTGGCGTTTATTGCTGATGTTAAGAAGAAATGGGCCGAAACTAGAGCGCAAAAAGCTCTACCTCGTTTAACCCTCTCCCACGCAATTCGCCTTTATTATGGGCATAACCCTGTTGAATTCTATACAGAGGATTACTTCTCATACTTTGCAGCGATTGCGGAGACATTCCCTATTAACAACACCATCCATGAATCAGTGGAGGGCCACTACATCGATGTGGGCTTCACTGAAGCTGCCCTTGCTGACCATGCTGCCACCCTCCAGGTCATTATTCCACGCGGATCTCTTCGCATCTCCCGCACACGCTCTCACCTGGAGAAAATTTCATGGGTTACTTTTTCCAACCTACCAACGACTGTTGATCCTGAGTCTCTTAAACTGGCACTCCATCATGGTTTAATGGAGTTTGGGTCTGTTCTTTCAGTGGACTTTAGCGTCCCCTCTTACTATGCTCCCACTCAAACAGCTCGCACTGCTAGGGCGTCGTTCATCCCCTCCCCCACTGTATCCCGCAACATTGAGGTTATTCCTCGTGTGGCGGTAGTTGGGGCATGCCCTGAGATCTTCTTTGTCGACCCTGATCAGGCGCGCCCCCGGTGTTCATGGTGTAACGCCCTTGGACACTTGTATAGTGGCTGCACAGCTCGAAAACAAGCCCTCTTAGCCACCACCCAGGGGCCTAAACCAGGCCAAAAACGATCCCACGTGGCTGCAGCAGCAATTCCACAACCCACACAATGGGTTCACGTTCAAGACCTGTCCCCTGAGGCCTTACGCCTAGCAGTTGAAACAGCTAACCCCACTATTGGTATGGGATACCTTCGCGCTCATGCCCCCCTTCCAATGGGCACCCCCTCCAATCTCCCAGAGTCAACTCCCTCTCTCACCAAGCGCAAGACATCTCCCACAGGGTGCCCCTCGTCAGCCACCCCCACTCAGGGCTCCGCGGCACCCCCACCAACCTCCACCAGCAATTTATCGCATCAACCCTCAGCTCCCAATGGAGCTATGCCCACCAGCATGGACTGGCAACTCGCGGCCTGCGGTAGAAGTGCCACCTCAAAGAGTCCTACCCCACCCCACAGCCCATTTCGCGCGGATCCTTTGCAGTGTTGGAGGAAGTGAATATGGACTCAGACTCATCAAATGGGACACCGCGGAGGTCACCATTGAGCACCCTCAGGTCCTTCCCCTGCAACGGAGCGGGGCAGCATCCTAGGCTGGCTTACTGGGTCCTCCGCCCCCCACCCTCTCCTTCCCCTCAGAACCCTCGACGCTCCTCACGGATTGCAGCTAATAGTCAAGCTAAAGGACTCAAAACTAGCCGCCTCACAGCAGCAGGTTTAAGCGCTGGCAACCCCTCAAAACATGGAGGGGAACAGCTATGAGTCCCCATGGCAGCACCCTGGCCCCACAATCCATCAACGCAAATGGGTTGCGGGACTTTAAGCGGAGAGCTCGCCTCCTCCGAAACTTCAGGTCAGCACAAATTGACATCGCTGCTGTCCAGGAGCCCCATATCCTCCCCCACGAACAATCTGCATGGAATGAACAGTTTGGAGGCAACTCCTTCTGGACAAACCATGCCGCCCTTATTGTTTTGAATCCCCGGGTTAAAACCCATTCTTTTTTACAATATCTAGGTGGCCGCCTCATACTGGCCAAACTCACCACTCCTGACTTCACCTTCTTCGCTGCAAGCATCTACCTGCCTAATGCAGGTCAGGAGCAAAATCGGCTCTTGGAAGAGCTCCTCCAACTCAATCTCCCACGGAATACAGTCCTTTTAGGAGATTTCAACACAACCATAAGTCGCGTCCGTGACTCTTACCCCCCTGCAGCAAAGGAACGCCCTGGATCAAGTCGCCTCCAGGATTTCCTTCGCCTGAGTGGCTTTATAGATGCGCTTCCACCCTCCGCGTCTGGCCTAGGTTGCATGACTAGGATACAGTATGATGGAGGAGCTTTCCAGTCAGCGTCACGCATAGATATGGCACTGATTGGCCCCCTGCTAATTGGCCGCGTCTCCTCTCCCATCTCTCGTGACAACCATCTGAGTGATCACAGGTCACTCACCGTTGTCCTCACCACCACACTTAGACCGTCGCGTAGGTTCTGGCCTAGGGTTGCCCCAGCTCTTCTCAACAACCCCTTCACTAAGGAAAAGCTGTCTATGACCATCCGGGAGACTCTCACCTCCCCCACCCCACCTGCTTGACCACAAGGCTAAATGGGCGGTGACCAAGGAGGGCATCACCCGCGTTGCTTACAACTGTGCCAAAGCCCTGATGACTGCAGCTCGCGCCAGAGTCAAAAGGGCGGAAGCCAGAATCAGACATCTAGAGCGAAACTGCCAGCCTTCGCCCTCTCCCAGATGGTTGGAAGACTGGGAAGCGGCGCAGGAAGCACTCCGCTTGGAGCTCACACTGCAGGAAGAACGGGCAGCAAACTTTACAACATCTAATTACTATGCTCAATGGGAACGCCCCACCCGCTTCTTCTTTCAGAAACAGAAAGCCCGGTCAACAGCGCAGGATATCACTGCACTGAAGATTGGCACTACAACCACTTCAGACAAGGAGGAAATCACGCAGGAACTACATCGCTTCTACTCCAACCTCTTCCATGCCACCCAGGTGGACCCATCGGACATCCAAGACTTCCTGTGGCGGGCTCCAGAGCCGCCCATTGACCCACGGGCTGATGAGGCTCTACTGGCGCCTATTTCCATCCAGGAGGTGATGGAAACCCTTCTCAAATCCCCACGGCTTAAAGCCCCAGGCCCAGACGGAATACCCTTTGAGGTGTACCTTCTGGAACCTGCAGTGATAGCCAGAACCCTCCGCGACCTCTTCGCTGCACTCTTGGTGAATGGCGAGGTCCTCCCCGACTCCAGAGGCTCAATCACGACCCTCATTCACAAGAAGTCAGACCGTGAGAACCTGGCGAACTGGCGCCCCATAGCGTTGATCAACACAGACCACAAGCTCTTCACGAAGCTTCTGGCCAACCGCATCACCAAATGGGTGTCACCTCGCCTCTCCCCATCCCAATACGGTTTTATTCCGGGGAGGTCGTTATGGGACAACTATAATGACCTTCACGTGACTTTGACTGCTAACTCTCGTAAGGTAAATGGCTTTGTGGCTCTCCTGGATATGGAGAAAGCATATGATCGGGTAGCCTGGAAGTATATTGATGCTTCCCTGGCCCGCTTCCATCTCCCACCCGCAGCTAGGCGCTGGATATCAGCGCTCTATGACCAGCTCCACACCAGAGTCCTGGCGCCAATGGGTTTTACAGTGGCAGTACCAGTTGAACAAGGTCTCCGGAAAGGGGACCCCCTGAGCCCTATCCTTTTTAACATCACCCTTGACCCCCTCTTGGCTTCCTTACAGGACAAGCTAACAGGGATTCTGGTCCCAGGTAAAGCCCCCACACGCACCATGGCATTTGCAGATGACACTGCCATTGCATTTGGCTGCCCAGGGGATGTTGCCCTCGCTGCTGTGACCATTGAGAGGTACACCAAGGCGTCCAACGCCATGGTCAACACCTCCAAGACAACAGTTGTACAGGTCGGCTCCCCCACCTTCCCCACCATTTGGCATTGAACCTGAGCGCGGTACCTTCCGTCACCTGGGCGTTCTCACCAACCAACAAGGAGTTGCGCTAAAAGACAATGAGGACTTGCTCCTTGCAGCAGTTAACTCTAGGATTGCCAGCTGGAACCGGCGGCACATCACCCCCAGGGTCGAGCTCTGATGGCCAATGTGTTCCTTCTCTCCAAAGTCTGGTTCCTAGCGCATGTCTGCCCATTCACAGATGCCTTTTATAAGCGGCTCAATGTACTCCTCCGCTGTTGGATCTGGGGCTCAAACCATCCACCAATGGCCCTCTCAACCATTGCCCGACCCTGCAATGAAGGGGGCTTAGGGCTTCTGGACACGCGATCCCACGCCACCACAATCTTCCTGAAGTTCCTATGGCCGATTGTCTGCTGGGACGCGACCCCCATGCCCCAATGGGCGCTCGCCCTCCGCCAGTCAGTGTCAGCAGCTCTGGGTCTTCCTAGAGCATCTCTGACCTCATTAGGGGAGTGGCTCACAAACCACCCAGGCCATCGCCTAAAACCATCCTCATCCCCCTACTGGAACCAGGCTCTCCTTGACCTGAAACGAGTAGGCGCGCGGATCCACCATGCCTTCCCATACAGAAGGGACGGCCCTGGCCTCAGCCCCCATCGCCATGCAATTGTGCACAATGGACAAGTTGTCACAACTCGCCTCAAACCCCAAGATCGTCCTCCCATCCGCCCAAGACTCCTTGAGCTCCTCCCTCCCTCCGTGAGATTTGACCTTAAGGAATTGTGGAAGGACGTCTATCACCCCATCCTGTCAGCAAAGGTGTCCAACACCTTATGGAGGGTGCTCCACTGTTCATACAGGACAGGGGACCGGACTGGCCCTACCTTCCAGCACCGAAGCTGCCCCCACTGTGTGGAGCCTATTGACTCCCACCTCCATCGTTTTTTCACCTGTCCAGGTGTCGCCGCATTTTAGCCAAAGGCCCGCGCGCTCCTCCATGCTCAGCCCTGGTCTGGACACCCTATGCAAGACTTCATGTTTGAGCAGACATTGCCTGGTTGCCACCGACCCCTCCGTGTCCTCGCCTATGCCACAGCCATCTGGACCATCCATAACTCCTTCCTTCATGCTGCCTTTGACCAGCAGGTGTGGACCCTTCCACACATGATCACCCACTTTCAGGTACACTTTGAGATGGCCCTGAAGGTCTGCACTATGTCGCCAACCCTCCCCGCTCAGTTGTCAATGCAGCACGGCTCTGGCGCGCAAACCCCTCCCTTTCTCGATGCCTCCTCCCTCCCTTCCCTCGCCTCAGGCTCTTAGGAGCCCAGGCGTAATTTAATAAACATCGATGAATCCCCCCTTGGGTTGGGACCATCTAGTACTAAAAAAAAATCAGATATTGGAGCAATATTTGAGGTGCTATGTCTCAGGGCGGCAGGATGACTGGGTATATTGGGTGAAGCTGGCTCAATTTGCTTATAACAATCATAAGCATTCATCCATGGGTATGACCCCATTTTTTGCAAATCACGGCCAACACCCAGAGGGTATGGGGCCCAGGGAGCAAGGTCGGAATCCAGCGGCAGATGAGCTGTCGCGAGATACCTGGGACACCCTGGAGCTCCTGAAGAAGAATTTGGTGGTGGCGGTCGCAGCTCAGAAGAGGAAGGCGGACCAGCATAGATCTGAAGGTAGAGCTTTCAAGAGAGGTGATTGAGTCTTGGTGAATGCTCGGAACTATGCCTTGCCTGTAAGGAGCCAGAAATTGGGGCCAGTGGCGTTGGGCCCATATCAGGTAGTGAGGGCGGTGAACGAGGTGGCATTTGAGCTGAAGCTCCCAGAAGGGTCAAGAGCCCATCCGGTGTTGCATGTATCGCAGCTCAAGCCATTCTTTGGCCAGCCACCTGAAAGGGTTTCTCCTTTATTTCCAGCTGGAGGAGGAGCCAAAGAGTATGAAGTTGAGGAGATTCTTGACACCGAAGTGGTGAGAGGACGTCGTTCATTCTTGTTACGTTGGGTGGGTCATCCTATTGAGGAGTCCACATGGCAGTCAGCTAGGAATTGTGCCCGATGTCCTGAGAAAATCCAAGAGTTCTTCCTGTCTAGGGGGGTGATGTGACGGTTGAGGTCTATCCTCAGCATCACATTGCCCTGATCTTTGGTAAGACAGGGCAGGCTGTGTCTGTATGTATGGAGGAGGAGGGGCGTTGGTTCTGGCAAGGACGCCTAAGGGGCGGAGCTTGGAGTAGGCCAAGGAGCAAGATGGGCGTCCAAGTCAGAACAAAACAGAAAACGAGTAAAATGGGTAGTTTCAAGATTTGATTTGGATTCAAATCAAGAATGGAATGAAACGGGTGCTTGGGAGTTTCGCAGTTCAATTGGGATTTGAAATGGAACTGGCGCGGAACCGTTGAGGATCAGAACTGGCATGAAACCATTGAGTAAAGATTCCGCGATCCTGCTGTAAAGTTTACACCAAACATCATTCAAGCTGGCACCATAAGCTTATATTATATTTTATTTTAGCTTTTAACATGTGTATATAGGGAAGGAACTGGGAGCTGGAGGCTCCTCAGTTCTGTTTTCTATCAACTTGGCTAAATATTAAATAAAAGAACCTAAAATTCATATATTTATAATTTGGGTTTATTTTAAAGATATTGCCTAACTGCAGCCATGTTTGGCTTAAATCAACAAGAGTTGGAATTTTGAGAGTGAGTTTGGGAGGGCTATTGCCTCCCTCTATATTTTGTCTTGGAGTCAAGGCGTGTTGCTGGGGTTAAGTATACTTGCAACTGTCTTCCAGGGGGTGCTTGTCCAATCTTGTAGCGCGCGCACCAGGAGAGTAGTATCAGGAGTCCTGTCAGCCCTATGGTCTTTAACATGGATCCTGTTGCCCAACTCATTCGTGGCTCATTGGAAGGAGCCAGTGAGTTACAAATTGCTTTGCTTTTCAAATATTTTTCCATCAATCTTGAGACTCATCTTGATTCCCACTCTGACCCACCGGTATGTGTAGCATATCATCCAGTCATATCAACTTCTTGACATTACCCCCTTTAACTGGACAATATACTTACAGCTTATATGATCAAAGGAACTTCGCATGAACTCAGTTGATAATCTGACCACCCACAGGCTCCTTAATGGTGTAGGCGACCATTCCAGCCTTCTCAAATATCTCAAATGGTCCAGCCCAGATGTTAGAGAGATTGTTTTTCCGCCTGAATCCGTGCTGTTAATGGAATAAAACATGATCTCCTACAGCAAACAGCGGAAGTCTGCTCCATATTTTCTGGTCAGCTGCCTGATCGTGAATCTTCTTGTACAAACTGGTGGAATATGTTTCCATTTGTAGATTGATCAACGTTTCCATAAGAGTCCTCAAATATTGCTGAGGGTCCACACCACCAGTGTCCTCTACACACGAGTAAAGCAAGGCAGGCAGAGCCATATGTCAACCATACAGCAGTTGGAAAGGGTTCTTACCAGTGGATGAATGATAGCTGATATTATATGCAAACACAGCTGTAGGTAAGAGGGTACTCCATTCTGAGGGTTGATCATTTACCAACTTATGGAGTATGTTCACTAAGGTTCTGTTCACTAAGGTTCCGTTGACCAATTCCACCATTCCATTTTATTCTGGATGATAAGGGGATTGTCATGGAATGGCAGAAGAAGTTTAGACTGGCCTGCCAGTCAAGATGCGTAAGCACCCAAAAAGCAAGCCAAAATGCCAGAGGCATTGCCACACAAATGACGTTATATGGAGATGGGCATTGGGAAATGATAAATTGTTGGTGCAAGATGATAGTGAATATCATCCCAAGAACAAACCAAATAAAGGATGCCCCCGACCCTGGAGGTCTTGCTGAAGGGGGTGGGACCACAGGTATGGTTTCAACCAGATCACCAACATATGGGGTTAAATCAACTGGGGTGACAAGATGGCGGATCCTTGTTTGAAGATGGTGAGTATAAGGCCACAAGATCCCAGTATATTGTTGACAAAAGTTCATACTGACAGGGTTAAATTGCCAGAAGTATTTGGCTCGCTGAATCCAGTCTATGACAGTGAGGGTCATAGTGACCAGGAGTACCATTAGAGTCCATCTGATATACAGACCGACGGGCTACCAAGGAAAAGCCATTGGGAATGCGGCCAGAAAGGAATCAAGAAAATTAAAGGTGACTGTTTTTTTGGCAAAATTTTATTGCAAAGGAAAGTGAAGAAAAGTGACCAACAATTTTATCAGTGTGATGCAACTGATTATGTAGTAGTCAATTGATGCAGGGACAAGCCAGGATTGAGACCCTCAATTTCGACCTAACTGGCAAATTATTCAGGAATGGGGCGGATAAGTTTACTGGAAACTGACATTGAAGAATTTGGTGGCAGGCCAAGTCACTGTTGGTTTGACCTCGAATGTCCAAACTGAGGCTTGGCTATGTTTCTGATGGGTGGCATGATGTCATTTGGCCTGATGAGCAGTGTGAATCCCCCAAGGTCACCCCACATAGGGGAGGTCCCAATTGGTTGGGAATGGTTCAGGATGCCCAACCTGCCCATGCCCGGTCACTGGGCCATTTGTTCAGTCAAATGTGTTGCATCAGCCACAACATCCATTTGCCAAAAGGAAGCTTCTAACCCTTGTCAATGGTGTCCAATGCTATTACCCGCCCGTCAGGGATGATCCTCAACAATTTTGGGAGGGGGTTGATTTTATGATCATAGTGTTAGCTGAATCAAAACCATCAGTGATTCTGGCCAATGAATCAGTCTTCATCCCTTTTCTTTACATGGAATTAAACATTAGGCTGATTACCACTCAATTTTTTACTGATCAATTTCATTTCGGCAATCTTGGCACAGATTTCCCTGATTAGATGTACTAATTCTGCTGAGGTGAGTTTGGGCACTGGGGGAGGGATACAAAGCGGAAGGGCTGTTAACCAGCGCTTGTCTACCATGTGTGTGAGGTCGCCCTGGGTAATGAGGGGTACACCCACCCTTTTCAATACCTTCTTACTCAGGAATGGGAAAAGGGCCTGATCAATGCACAGAGGACATTCCCCGGGACTTACAGGGTGGTCAAAAATCCGCGGATTGCCCCAATAACTCAACTTAGGCAATATATGCGAAGTGAAATTGGTTCCATTATATGCTAGAATGAATTGCAGGCAGCCATTTCACTGTATAACGCACTCTATATTAAACTTGGCTGTTGTGACCGCTCCCAAGTTGTTAATGGCCCTGGCATCTAAACATATAGTTATATGATCAATTGCAATGATTATATACTTGGATCAGTTGGCGCTATTTGGCAAAGGTCCCAATACATTGAGTATTTTGGTGTTCCAGGAGAACTGGGGTTTAACCAGCTGATATGTGGTCTTCTTGTGGAATGGTTTTTTCCACTTGACACTGATGACAACAACTTACCGTTTCCAATATATTGTTAAGCATGGACTCCCAGTAGTAGTGGGGTCAAAAATCTCCAACGTTTTCCGCAATCCTCCATGTCCTACCGCCTGATGGGCATCCATAATAATCATGGGTCTAGTGGAAGGTAAATGGAAACTCAGCGTCAAGTCTCCAATCCAATTATTTAGTACCCCCTCACATAGGAAAGTATCCTGCCTGAGCCCATCTAATACCTTGATCATCTGCGGCGGCTTGTCATGGTATTTTTTCACCACCATCTTTTCATACATAATTTCAGCTAAATCCGCTGTGATAGCAACTGTTGGTAGTCAGAAAAGACAATATACATTTTGATAATTTTGCTCCTGGATGGCTTATAATCTCAAAATTGTATTCCTGAATGTTTTAGTGCCCAACGTGTGAGCCGTCCTTATGGTTCATGCAGATTCTGCAGCCAGAAAAAGGAAGCGTGATCCATCACTACTTGAAAATTTATCCCATGTAGATATACCTGAAACTGTTTGTACGCGTAAATACCTACCAAACACTCTCACTCAGTCATGGTGTAGTTTTGTTTGTGACAATTCAAGCTTTGACTACAAAATGTGACAGGATGCTTTACGCCATTGTCGTCCTTCTGGGATAATACTGCTCCTATAGTGGAGAGGGATGCATCTGTTTGTACTATGTTTTTTTGTCAAAGTTGTGATATTGCAAAATGGGTGCACTTGCTAATGCGGTTCATAACACATTGAAAGCTTTTGGCATTGTTCCATCTAATCAAAAGAGGCATTTTTCTTTAACAACTTGAAAAGTGGGGCCCCAATGCAACTGAAGTTGGGAATGAACCGTCAGTAGTACCCAAAAATACCCAGAAATAATTTCTTCCCCTTTATTACCTGGGCGAGTCATCTTACTTATTGCTTTCACCTTTGCTGGCTGTGGTTTAAGCCCTTTTGAATCCACTACAGAACCGAGGTATTCTAATTGTTTTTTAAAAATGAAATCTACAAGACTTAATTTTGATATTAGCGTTAGCAAGGTGATGGAACACTTGTTCCAAGTGAGCAAGGTGCTCTGTAAGCGTCGATTAGAACTCATTGATATCATCAAGGTAAACTAAGATGCAGGTCAGCTTTAATTCACCTAGAATCATATCCATGGCACGCTGGAACATAGCTGGGGCGTTGCACAAATCTTGTGGCATGCGTGTTGGATGGAATAACCCCTTCAAAATGATGATAGTGCATTTCTCCCATTCCACTGATGGCAATTTGATCTACCAATACCCCAAGATCAGATCCATGGCAGAAAAATAATTCTCCCTGCCCAATCAATCCAATGCATCATCAATCTATGGAATAGGGTAGGAACCATTTTTTGTTACACTATTGAGCTTCCAAAAAGTCAATAACCACCCTAATTGTGCCATCTTTTTTCTTTACAATGAGCATCAGCGATGCCCACAGACTATTTGATGGCTTTAACATCCCTTATTCAATAAGTTTATCTACCTCGTTGAAAAAACCTCTTCAGCCGCCTTTAAACATCTAATAGGCCGCAATCAAATGGAAGGGTGATCCCCCATATCTATCCGATGTACCACCCCTTGGATGCACCCCAAATCATGATCATTGTATGTAAAAAGTATCCTGATATTTTTCAAATAACGCTATAGCCTTATCTTGCTGTCCTGCCAATAATCCAGTTAGTGTTTCCCATGGAACCACTATCAATATGCCAAATGATAAATTTGTCAGTATTCTAAGATCCTTCCACAATCTGAAATCATAAATATGGAGAGCTTCATTTATATCAGCTAATTGTAGATAAGCCACCACTTGGTGCCAATGGATCATTACCATCTCCTTATGTTAATTCGCTAGCAGTATCTTCACCTCCCCATTCCCAGGGAGTAGTAGCCCTGGAACCACATGTGGTTCAAGCTGTGAGTGCTGGTGAGGCCCCATAACTTCTTCATATAGCCCTTTTGGGATTTCAATTTCAAGATCAGTTCCTACTATGCACTGACGTCCAGATGGTAGGCTCAAAGCGCTCACTGCACGAAGCGGAATCCATCTATACTCATAAATCTGGTTGGGAAGGGCTCTGGTTCTCCACTTCATTCGCCAATATCAAACAGGAATCATTCCATCATTATATGATAGATTGATTTGACTAGAGCAGAATGGATCTGTTGGGAAGCCATTAGAGGGAAAATAAATGGGAATCTGTCGTCCTAAAATATTAAAAATTTCTTCCTACATATTCATCACATCACCAAATTTTTTCATGGATGCCGCTCTAATTACCATGTCAGTTATTGTTTGGTAGAACCACCACTGGATAATAAGCCCTGAATGATCCAAATTGTAAAGGCAACGCGCTATATGCTCCTTTGGACACAGTACTATGCGTCCCCGCAGTCCCATATACTACTTGGTGGTCCACATTTGGCTTCTACAGAAGCTTAGCCACCAACCTGGTAAAAATTATATTCACAGGGCCCCCATGTCTATGATAGTGTGTATTTTTGCGTTCTGAACAAAAATGTTACAGCAAGTGCACTCTGAGTACAAAGAACCATCAGTGTTTAATATGTGGACATCCAAAGGCTTTTTGTTACTAAGAAAGGAGGAAATGCCCAAGCTGACATGAGGATACTCCATAGTGATTTTCTCAACTGGAATTGCTACATTAAACCCTAATAAAGAAGCAACGTTCATCAAGGGATCCATGTTGCTCGTGCCATTTTGTTCCAGGATCTGACATACATATGGCTTCTGAACATCCTGGCGGAACTCAGAGCGTGGGGTGAATAATAACTCTCTGGAATGGAAGCAGAGGCATCCGATGAAAGCTGTTGGTATATCAAATTGTCTGGCTGAGTTCCAAATCCTACACAAAGAGATTCTTGAGAATAGTTAGAGACAAACAAATTGGACTTAGCAGAGGTAGAGCATCCCGTCTCTACTCCGCTTGAGCTTTTCCCTATTTGATCTTCTCAAATGGCATTGCATAAACCTGCACTTTGCTAGGACAATTACCCGCATAAAGCCCTTTTCATCCGCACTGGAAGCAAGTATTCATAAAGGGTTCACATATATATAACTTGCAGCTGGAGGACCAGTTCAAATATTAATGGTATTATTCTAAGGTCATGGACAAACCGGAAAAGCTTACATAGACTGAAATGGATCCACTAATTTATATGATGGACGAATATGTTCCAGCAATTGATAGCTCAGTCGCTGCAGCCCATATCCTAAAGGGTATGGTGAGGCAACAGCAGGGGTCTTTTGGGCTATATTAGGAGCGCTGATCGAGGCGGAGAGTTGATGTAAGGTGTTCACAATTAATATGAGTCCTGCATCTTCATCCAAAATGTGAGACATAGCATTATGTAACTCCCAATATGGTTTGACAGCCGCCGTCATCACTATACTGACATCCTTGGTGGATAAAATGTTGGATCCAAATAAAACATGTGCTTCCTCTGAGAATTGTTCAGTGAATTCTACCAGGAACTCATTTCAGTGTAACTGTACAGTCAGGAAGTCAGAATTTTGTTGGGACATCTTGGCCACGCCCCCAAACAGCTGTGAACAGTTGTTTTCACTTCATTGTAAGATACCGAGCTATTTGGAAGGTAGCAGGTAACATGATCAGTGCTTTCCACGTCCAAAGCAGACAGCAATAGTTTTGCCTTCTGCCAATCAGAGGCCCCTTCTATGGCAAATTCAATAGATTAAAGTAGCCATACAGACTTCCATCATGACTGAAGAGAGGTAATTTCTTGATCTAAACAGCTTCGCCTTGCTCCAGGCTCCAGCCACAAGGAGCAGTCAAATTGTGTCCTGAGTGACTATGAAAATACCCCCTTGTAGACTATCATATGGATGGGTGGACAGAATCAAATCTTCTGAAATGGACTTGGAAGAAGTTGTGTCATGCAGAGGGCCCACCACAACTCCCAAGGAATACTCGTTAGCTGATTCATACATTCTTCCCCCAAACCACCACTATCTTCACCGCTTTCCCTGGCTCCAGCGTGCTCAGCAATTGTTCACTGATTAGCTATTCCGTTTTAACTGAATAGCATCTACACCGTCCATCCTGAAAATACTGTTGCAGCATCTCATATTGATGTTGCAACTCCTGATGGTATTCCTGTTCAGCGTCCAGTTTCCGCTCCACTGCCTGTAATTGTGAGAGGAGATCCTCCACTGTGTTCTGCATTCTTTCATGCTGGCTTCTATTATTACCCGTTTGTCAATTAGCGTCATTTATTTGGTTAATGAGGGCGGCTTGTTCTTGCCCCAATTCCTCATTGGCCCATTAAAGGATATCAAATCATAATTGCATGTCCACGTACTCTCTCATCTCACTGATCATAAGAGGAATGGCTCAACTGCGCTCAGCCTGGCTAACGACTTCTATTTGTGTAACCTGATGTATCAGCTGGAGATTTTTGGGGAATTTCAACCAAAGGATTAGTGTGTTATCTGTCAATCACTGATTACTCCACTCGATGCAAAGCTGACTAAATTCAGCAGCTATAGAACTGACATGATCCGTCACTTGCTGATACATCAGTGTTATTCTTTCCCTAATCTGAGCTATCGCGGCTTCAAGCGCTTCCACCCATTCTGCTAGGTCCATCATAAAGCGCTCTGTATTGATTCCCAATGTTGTTAAGTCCTGAATCCATTTTACCAATAGGCCATGCTGATCCAACAGTTCTCCTATCACCTGAGGTAACTTTAGATTCAACTGTGGCACCAAGACATCCAACTGACGGCGGACATTCCCAACACGGCGGTCCACCTGTACCAGCGCCCCCTGCACCTCCAAAAAAGAGCAATCAAGGTGGTCAAGCAGAAGGCGAGTATCATTCTGTTGGGCTTGAATGAACCGCATTACATCCTCAATCTCAATATTGTGGCAAACCAGCACACGCAGTAGCTGGCGGATAGATGGTTGCACATAAGCAACTAGATACTCTTTGGTTCTGTGGTACTAAGTCAACAAGACAACTCATTGTAGTCGCATCCAGATATGACATATACAAGGCGTAGCGGTTTTCTTTATCCCGTTGATTGTAAAACAAACTCAAGGCGTGTTCCCCCACCTCGTCCTTGTAGAGTCAATATCCCCACAAAAGCCATTTCATAATATCACACAGCTGCTGAGGGGCCAAGTTTGTGGAGTGACCTTGTTGGTCAGCTGTCAACTCATGACAGGTTAATAATTGTAAATTGACCAAAACATCTTCATCACCTGGCTTGGTTATGGTAAATAGTACTGGTTTGTTGTTAGGTGTTTTCCGCACTTCCTCAGCATATTGTGCGCGGAATATGATTAAGTTTTGCTGTAATGAGTGAGGGCTCGCCATTTTATCATAGCGTCAATAAACTACAGATAACCACTGGCCTCCCTGTAGTGAGCACCACTGTTAATTCTCAGCATAAAGGCTTAATTTCGCTGAGTCAGTTTACAAAGGGTATTAGCCACTGAGCAACCAAATCGGACAATACAAATATCACTGACTCTAATGAAACCCAATAAATGATATATGGAGCAATCGCCCCTATTGACCTTTAATTAATTTTCTAATAATCGCAGACATATCTGCAACAACCTACTAAAAGAAAAAGACCTTCTTTAATCCTCCATTCAATTCTTCAAATCTCAGTCCCCAAGCTGGATGCATCCTCAGCTTAGTAGTCTCCTATTTGTTTTCTATTTTCTAGGGGTTCTCATCTATCTCAAAATCTTGGCATAACTTCCCTCGATTCATCAGATAGTTGACACTTCAATTAATTTACTTTTCATATGTATTTTCTGTCAATCTTGAGACTTGTCTCGATTCCCACTCCAATCCTCTGGTATGTGTAGCATATCATCCAGTCATATCAACTTCTTGACAATAAGCATATGCTTTTGGTTAACATGACAAGGTAAGATGGAGCTGCGAGGGTAACCCAGTGGAGTTAAGCTGATGAGACGATCTTGGCACTGGACGTGAGATGGCCATAATTTGGGCTTGAGGACAGCCAAGTTGTATAATGTCAGGTGGCCATATGTTCCACCAGCAAACAGGCGAGAGAATATGGTATGGTGGCATGCGTGGCAGTGGCTGATGCGGCAGTGG